>CANSNZ010000023.1:8450000-8492856 GCA_947646795.1 Beta lomatogona | reverse complement strand
GTTTGTTATTGTCTATGACTCGCCTTCCTGTTATGATTTCTAGGAACACAACTCCGAAGCTGTATACATCGGACTTTGTCGTTAGTTGGCCTGTGGATGCATACTCTGGTGCACAATAACCATATGTCCCCATCACCCTCGTACTCACGTGGGTTTCATCCCCTGTTGGACCCAACTTTGCTAGGCCGAAATCTGAGAGTTTTGGGTTGAAGTTCTCGTCTAATAGTATATTTGATGCTTTGAAGTCCCTGTAAATCACTGGTGGGTTGGCAATCTCATGGAGGTACTCCAAACCTCTCGCTGCGCCCTCTGCTATCTTCATTCTGGTTTGCCAATTTAGCGGCTTCTTATTTGGTTGTAGATCTGGAGAAGAAAAAAAAATAGAGCGATAACAAACAGAATAAATTTGGAAGGTAAAACAGGAAAAAGTGGCCTGGTATGTTACTCAAACTCTTCACTCTATGTCAAGTTTGACATGCAAAAATCAAGTATTTTTTCCATTGTATAGGCAAGTTGCACACCTGGACACGTATATGTGTCCAACATAGAGTACCTGGTTCTGAGTAACGTAGGCGGCAATGTAAAAACTTTTCAGTGTTTGGACATTACCAAGAAGATGATCTTCGAGGGATCCTTTGGCCATGAACTCGTATACCAAAAGCCTTTGAGGACCTTCAGCACAGTATCCTACCAAATTTACAAGGTGAGGATTGTGTAGAAGGCTCAACATCAAAACTTCCACAAGGAATTCTCTGTTTCCTTGGAAACCATTCCTATCTAGCTGCTTTACTGCGACAACCTGAATCAAACATGATACATATCTATTTACTGTTCTTTGCATGTCTTTGCTGATCATCATATGCAAAGAGCGAGAGGAAGGAAAAAGATAACGAAAGAAAGAGGAGGTTAGGGGATTACCTGCTGTAAGGTGTCTAAGTATCCCTTGTGTACCCTACCGAAACCACCTTCACCGAGTAAATTCTCAGGCATAAAGTTTTTAGTTGCATCACATAGCTCACGGTAGGTAAAGATCTTGGCAGTAATGTTCCCCTTCCCATATTTAGATATTTCATCATGAATGTATCTGTGCTTGCTGCTATCTGAATCAAGAAGGAATGAAGAGGTCTTTCAGCACCTTATATATATGTACGTTTTTTTAAGGTAGGTAAGAACCTCTTGTAGGTTGATCTGGCCCGGGTTAGCGGGCTAGACACTTTGTTGGGGTGGGGAGGGGGAGGTAAGGGGATCTCCTCTTCTAAAGTTCCCTGATGGGGATTGAACCCCTAACATCAAGGTCGGAAGATACAATTCTTACTATTAGGCTAAGCTTACCTTGGTATGCATATATATTTACTTGTATATAAATTATATAACAAGGACAAAACCTCCATATGATGGATAGATACACCTTAGGCTATGTTTTTACTCATTTGTTCATGTGCTAATGTGTGGAGCTCTTCCATTTTGCTTGCTGCTTATTTTGAGCTCTCATGAGCATCTGCTAGCCTCCTGCAAATTTTTTGGCTGCAAAAGAGCTTGATATGGCAGCAGCTAGCTTTACAAGGAGGCGGCATACCTCACATTGGTATCCTTCTACGGTAGGTGTTTTTTAAGCTTGATGTCGAAGCAATGCTTTTTGAAAAGAGCATGCCCATTCATGGTTTTTTTGGGCATCAATTTGAGTCATGAACCTTGCTAAAAAAAAAACATGGGGTTGCATCCATGGCTTTTTGATACTTGTATTTGGGTCATGCTATGACTCAATCCATGGTTGGTCATCCTATGACCCAAACCATGGTTGGTCATCTTATGACTGGCCAACCATTTGTGGACGTGTGACGATGCGTCGTAAAAGGTTATTTTTTGTAATTCAAATTTTGTAACCTGAATAACTTAAAAAATACAAATAAAAAAAATTATCTTTTTTTACCAATGGTCCTATCTTTTTGAGATCTATAAATAGACATCCATTTTGCTATATTTTGACACACTTCTAAAATTAATTATTTTCTCTCTACATTGTATGCACATGAATAATTGTTTTTGGAAGCTTTTATTATTGAATAATTTTTTTAATCAAAATTAATTACTACAAAATGAATTTATTTAGGGTCGTTAATATACAAAATAATTTATTTATAATCTTGTATGATATTATAAATATCAAAAGGTATAAATATATATTGATGTAGGAGAGAGAAAATGGGATGGAGTATAGTAAAAAGTGGGATAGAGGAGGATGATGCTTTTTTTTTTTGGGTCATGACTCTCATGAGTGGGGTTTATTTGTCAAAATGGGTCATAAGGCATGACAAACTTTGGTAAGATGAGAGAGAAAGTTGATGAGAGAGAGGGATGACATGTTTTTTTGGAGCATGAGTGGCCATAGCATTCAAGTTTCAATAAGGGTCGAAATGAGGGGTGAAAATTGCAAAGTGAAGGCGATAGCATTCAGGTTTCAATTAGCACTGTGAAGGTGGTGGTTGTTGAGCGTAATAACTTGCAAGTGCTGGACAATACAGCTTTTGATGACTCTTATACTTTTGAGTCGGTTCTTTCTCTCGTTTGTTTCGAGAAGCAGGTAGTGGCTCATCGCATGCTCTACTTGAGTTTGGGTTGAGGGGTGTCCTTCAGCCATTGAATATTCGAATATTTGATTGCTTTATATTTCTTATTTATCATTAAATGCTCTCATGGCTTGTTATTATTTAAATTGTTGAAAATGAGGTATGGTACCTAATATACAATCTTTCACTATTCCTCGACCCCTTATCCAACGATTTCTATATAAGGCGTTTGGTTCATATAATGGTATGAGTTTGGAATCAATGATAAACAAGTGGTATAGGTTTGAAACTTGTACTTAATACTTATGTGTTTGGTTTTATCCTGGGAATGATTTATTTGATACCTTGAGGTATTGGTATGAGCCATACCCATCTGGCCATCTCCCTCTTGGGTTTCTAAACCCCATACCTTATGGGTTTGAAGTATTGGTTTTAAATCTATTAATTTTGTAAACAAACACTAGGTATGAGTTTTGCTCATTCTAAACCCATACCTCATACCGGAATCATATGAACCAAACACCCTCAAATTATTCCCATTATCTAATAAGCGTATGAATCTCTTAAATTCCCTTCATTATAATCTTCTCAATCTCTTATCTACTCAATTAGTCTTACAACATCGTGCATTGTAATATCTACGTTATAAGGATTGTATTTTCCAATCTTCTTACTATTTTATTTGTCTCTCCTCTCTTCCTTCCACAAATGAACATTCAAATATAAATGGTAACTCCTAAAAGAAAAATAAAAAGAAAAAGAAGCTATGTATCACCTGTTTTGAAAGAGATGTTTGCAAAAGAGAATTTTGATTTGGCTTGTAAGAGTTCCTTGATGCTAGCTCTCAAAGAGGCTCGTAATGAGGCTCTATATGACGACTTATACGATGTCCTCCTACTAGTATTTGGTGTCCTCCGAGCAGATCTATCGGCTGTTCCTTCTGTTTGATTTTGCTGCGCTTCATAAGGGATCTCTTTATTATTTGTTTCTGCAAATGTTCCACAACATGGAAAGCAACTCATTATTGCCCTCCCGTTGTCTTTTCTCCAAAGTCGACAATGCCAGAGGACGTATTATACGGTAATGGAAATTTATTATTTTTTTCCAAGGCACCAAAGTCATAAACAGATGCAATGGTGTTAATAGAGCAACGACGAGGTGGTCGAGAACCTCGAGAAGGCCTTTGAAGGGAAGGTTAAGGTACAGGAAGAATTAAAATGTTGGCTTTTCTGGGTTTTTTTTCCCAGGGAAGAGAGAAGTTTTATCTCAGTATTTTTGTTGTTCTGCTAATTCCTCCTCTTTCTCTCTTCCCCTTTCTGCCCCTTCCCAAAATTTTCCCAACTTGGCCAACCCATACAATGAAGAATTTTGGAAAAATGTACTTCCAAACTTCTCAGATTTGGATAATGAGAGGCCTAAAATTTCTCTTAGGTAATTTTTATTAGTCCTTCCTGTTTTAACGGATTTTTAGAAGAGTTGTTTAGATTATAGTATTAATACAGATGTTAGAGATTATCACAAGCAAATTAGTAGGAATATCAAAGATTTTTTTTTTTTTTTTTCTGATTTCTATTTTTAGCCATTTTCTTGTATTCCTGCTATTACTATTTACTAATAGCTAAAGTATTGAATGGGTGAAAAATCTGGCATGGCACTAGAGGTGGGCATGTGCTGCACACTTTGGGCCCGGCCCGAGCCCGCTCGAGGCCCCGCCCGTTGTCCACTCCGTGGGCCATGGGCCTGCCACGGTCAAGAAATTTTATTTAAGGCCCGCACCGGTACGAGCCCGCCTATATGGCCCGTGGGTCGAACGCCCTTTTTCTTTATTTTTTAGCCTAAAACTACCAAGAATCCAAAAAAACAACATAAAATACGGGCCAGGCCCGCAGGAAGCACGAGCCATCCCGGGGACTAAATCTGCAAATTTCAAGCCCGGCTCGGCACGGGCCCGGGCTTGACCCGACCCGACCCGCTAAAGCCCGCGGGCCGAGCCCGTGAACAGGCCCGGCCCGACCCATGCCCACCTCTATCTGGCACTATCATGTTACGTGCCCTTTGTTTACTTACCTTGGTTCTCTCATCTTTTATGCATTTAGAAGGGTGATCTATATTATTATTACTTCTATGTTTGAGAGTTCACTTCATGTTGATAGAAAAATAACATACAAAAAGAAAATAGTTTTTTAGTCTGGTAATGTGCAATTAGATTCCACTAATTTCAGAGGAAGTATAAAAAGTAGAAAATAAGCAACAACATCTATACATTATTTTTTCTTCCAATTTCTTTTGCATTGCCAATGTTTTTGTTTTTCATTTTTTTGTAAATCTCGATAGTACCCTTGTCGTATTAGAATTGTCTTAATGATGTCCGTATGGCCCTATCGACTATCGTTATCTTTTTGTCAAAGTTTTGTGCTAGATTGGCGTTTTATGCCTTCTAATTTCGCGTTAAATTAAAAACTGATATTAGTTTTGAATTTATTGATATGGAGTCAGGAAAAATTCTGTTCACCTTCATTTTCTCTGCTTTATTACAAGAAATTTGGCTGATTGAATCAGCTTTAAATCCACAAACCATGAGTTTAGAGCACAAATAACACATTTCACTAACAAAACTTATTAATTTAGAGATAAACTATAGAGGCATTATTGCGACACTTCTAGAACAATAGAGGTTTGGTGGAAACTTTGAAAAAGACGACAATTTACATTTTTGACAAATACAGTGACCTTATTTGGTGTCACTAAGTTTTTAATTTTTTTTTAATGAAATAATATATATAAATGTACTTCCTCCGTTTCATTTTACTTGCTACACTTCTCAATTCACGGACTCCTAGGCAATTTTTGGAGAAGAGAGAGGTAGAGAGTAAAAAGAAAAGAGACCCATGTGAGAGGAGAGAGATAGAGAGAGTTTATTGCCCAAAAAGGAAGTGTAGCAAGTAATATAAAACTTCCCTATATGAAAAGTGTAGCGAGTAATTTGAAACGGAGGAAGTATAAACATGGTCATAGGTACATTAATATTACACCTTAGTCTACTTGTGCCTATTTTTATTGGGTTCCTTGATCAATCAACCTTTACAAACAGTTGATTTGGTCAACTATGGCATGCTGCTGATATTTCTTAGATCCAAATAGTGATATTATAGTATTACACTAGAGCCGTTAATTTGTCACCCAATGACATCACCGCTTATATTGGTTTTATTCATAATGTGAAAATTGACTTTCTGTTTCTTCTAACACTTGCAACTTGCAACTGTGAAAGTAACAGACTTTCCCATACTTCCATTCAACAGCCCATCTCTTCAATAATTGTCAAAATCCACAAATCATTTGCACCACTTTTACATCCTCAGCCCCTTGTAAATCCTTCCCTCTGATCAATAATCATTAGAATGTCTGAAGCACTACTGTGGGCTGTCACAAAAACAACACTTGCACACATTGCTACTTTTGCTGGTGATCTTACCTGCACTTATGCTACACAAGGCATTTTAGCAGCTCAAGGTGTCCGAAACGACCTCAAAAAGATCGAGAACAAGTTGATTGCTATTCGCGCTGTTCTGCAAGATGCAGAAAGTAAGCAATATGATAGTGAGGCTATCAAGATTTGGCTGAAAGATCTCAAAAATGTTGTCTATGATATAGATGACCTCTTGGATGAAGTTCACACTGATCTGTTACGAAAGAGAATCAACAAAAGCCATCTGCTTCGACAAATCAGGTACTATCTTTCATCCTCGAATCCAATTCTGAGTAATTTTTATTGGAGTGATAAGATAAAAGACCTTGCTCAAAGATTTGATGACATTGCTGCTAATAGACGAGATCTTGGATTGGATGGTCATGATCCAATTGAAGTATACAACATTGAGAGGAATCCTTTAGATGCATATTCATATGTGAAGAAATCAGAAATTATTGGTAGAGATGAAGCTAGGTCCGAAATAATTAGACGTTTAACGAGTAGTAGTGTTGGGGATGCTAGTAGGTTGGTTGTGCTTCCGATAGTTGGGTTTGGCGGGATTGGGAAAACAGCATTGGCAAAGCTTGTTTTTAATGATGAGTGGGTTACTAGTAACTTTGATATTAAGTTGTGGGCATGTGTGTCTGAAAAATTTGATCTGCAGAAGACTATAGAAGAAATTTTGAATTCTGTAAGTAATGAAACCACTGCAAACCTCAACATGAGACAGTTGCATGAAAAACTCCGTGAGATATTGGATGGTCGGAAGCATTTCCTTGTGCTGGATGATGTGTGGATCGAGGACATCAAAGTATGGAGAGACTTGGAGAATTTGGTTGCTGTAAGTGAAAAAGGAAGTGTAATTTTGGTTACTACAAGAAGTGATATGGTTGCATCAACAGTTGGAAATGTTGATCCATATTGTTTGGATAATCTTCCTGGTGATGTTTGTTGGTCTATATTCAAGCAACTGGCATTTAGAGAGGGTGAAGAAAGTAGATACCCAAACCTTGCTACAATTGGGAAAAGCATTGTTGAAAAATGTGGCGGGGTTCCTCTGGTTGTTAAGGTTCTTGCAAGCCTGTTACGCAGTGAAAGGAACGAGAAAGAATGGAGGCGAATTTCTGAAACAAACAACTTTATGAACTTACATCTACAACATAATGATATCAAACAAGCTTTGAGAGTGAGCTACAATAAACTCCCATCTCAATTAAAAGCGTGTTTTTCCTATTGTTCATTATTTGTCAAGGATAGCAAGCTTAATCCTCCGATTTTGTCATGCCTGTGGAGTGCACTTGGAATCTTGCAACGAGGTAACGACAATGAAGAGTTAGAATCCATTGGATACAAGTACTGTGAAGACCTATTGTCAAGATGTCTTCTTCAAGATGCATTTCTTGTTTTTACGGAAACTATAAGTGAATGTAGAATGCACGACTTATTCCATGATTTAGCAACTGACCTTGTTGGTGAAGAGATAGCTATTGTGACCAGTAATCATCTTAATGTTTCAGACATGTGCAGGCATTTAGTATGGGGATATGAAGGAGGTGAAGGTTTATCAGATAAGAATTTCCCAGAAGAGCTACTCAGAGCAAAGAAGGCTCGAACTTTCAGATTTGGCTATGCAATGGGCTATATTAGCAAGTCATTTATTGAAAGTATTATACACAACTTCAGGTGCTTACGTGTGTTGGATTTGCATCAGAGTAGCTTCGAGGAGTTGCCGATGTCAATTGGGAAGTTAGAACATCTAAGATATCTTGACCTGTCCTACAACCCAATCATCAAATTTCTTCCAAGTACGCTATGCAAGTTGTTGAATCTACAATCGCTGTATGTTCCAGGGTGTGAGCAGTTACAAGAGCTACCCAGAGATATCGACCAGTTGCTAAGCCTAAGGTATTTGTCTGTATCTATGAATCAAGTGAACTTAGCTAGCACCAAATTTAATGGCTTAAGCTCTCTAGGACGACTAGAATTATACTCGTGTGAAGAGTTAACGACTTTGTGGAATGGATTTTCTTTTCAATTCCACACTACCCTCGTAGAGCTTCACATTGTTAATTGTCAGAAATTGATATGCCTTCCTGATAGCAAAAAATACCTTGTTGCCCTTGAGACATTGATCATTCGTGATTGTCAAGAGCTTGATTTGGAGAAAGGCGACAGCCTATGTGGGCTTCAAAGCCTTCGAACCTTGGAAATTACCGGTGTTCCAAAGCTAGAACGTTTGCCAGATGGCATCCATTCTGCTGCAAGTTCTCTTCAATATCTCTGGATTGAAGGCTGTGGAGGACTGACTATGCTTCCAAATTGGTTGCAACATTTCACTTCGCTTAGAAGAATTCTTCTTTTCAGTTGCATAAACATAGTTGCTCTCCCGGAGGGATTTAGCCAGCTTCATTGTTTGCAGAAGCTACAGATTAAGAATTGCCCCCATCTTAGTAAAAGATGTGCAAGACATACAGGAGAAGATTACCCTCATATTTCTCATGTGCCTGAAGTTTACCTCTATGAATAATGCATCAATGGGATAGACACCCCTGTAAGTCAGGTTCTTTTGCCAGGCTTTTCTTTTTCTCTGTTTTTGAACCTTTACACTTTGGTCGGATAGCAACATAGGAGAGAAAGGAAGGAGAGGGAAAGAAGAGGAAGGGGGGGGAAAGAAAGGGAGGGAAATATGGAACTCCACTTTACCTCCAAATCTCTCCGATCTACGAGGTATGATATTTATTAAAGAGGGATGGAAATTGGATCCTTCCCAATCCCATTCCTTACTTCCCCTAAATTGTTATCCAAACAATGGAAATTGGATACGTTTGAGTCTGTTCTTCTCTCATTTGTTCCCTCCCTTTCCCTTCCTTCCCTTTTTTCTCCACTTCCACTTATCCAAACAAAGTGTTAAGGCTTTTTAAGGTTTCTCTATGTTCTGTTTATACACCACGATCATACTTTCTTTTGTATCCGAGAGTAAAAACACTTTTTAGTGAATTACCAAATGTATTATTCAATGTGTTTCTAGATCAAAGTCATGCTACAACCATGTTGTTCAGCTCAGTTGATAATTAAAGAGTTCAGGATTCAAAAGACTTGAGCGCGTTAATCTTTTTTTTTCTTTCTAAAAAAGTAGGATCAAACTATAGAAAAAATTGTGCTTTCACCAAATATCCTCAAAACAAAAGCATGAAAAATGAGGTGATTCCCTTTCCTTTTGGTTTATGACTTTATATCCGAGTTTATACTGGTGTTCTGACTTCTGACTGAACTTAGTATGAATGAAGTACAAAGCTCTAATAATGAAAAGAAGCGAAACAATTTTACTTATTTTACAACCATCTTTCACAGTTTCATGTATAGTAAAAAATTGCACCCTTTTTTCATTACTCTCTTAGTTTCCAGCAGAAGGAATCTCTTGTGAAACATGACAATAAGTACAGGTAAAAAGCAAGGAAAGCTACAACTGTCATGAGCCCTTGTTGAGGGAAAATCCATGTGAGATTTAACCGATAAGGAAGAACTGAGGGAGGATGATAAAGTAAACGTTTACTGCGCTATTTCACCTATTGCTAATTGGTCTTAGGATGAAATCCGAATTTAGTTTCCATGTGGTTAAACTCGATCATCTCCTATGTGGGCTTAGGTGTATGTCTGTAGAATATTAATAGCCCTTTCTATTAGAACCTAAGAAGTATGTTCTCCACTTCCCTCTATTGCGAATGTCATTAATGCCTAGTTGTTCGTCGACTGAGTGACTATCTTAATTTTCAGAAGAATATTGTTGTCAGAAGCATCTAAACTTGGATGCAGAAGTTTTCCAGCAGTTTCAGGAATGAAAACTTCTGCACAGTTCGTTATAAACACATGAATTAATATGAATCAACAATTTCTTAATAGTTTCCATATCGATAGTGCTGAAACTGCTGAAAACTTCTTTACAGTTAATCAACATGAATCAAAATGTCCTATAAAAAAAAAACATGAATCAAAATAAATTAACATTTCCAAAAGCAACCAAGTGACGATAGCTAGGAAGGAAAAGAAAACCAGCCAAACACTGTTACTTTCAATTGTACTCCATTCACGAAAGTAAATATATTTTGTTTTTTTTTTTTAAAACAAGAGATCATACATAGAAAGAAAACCAACGACAGAAACAAGAGCATAAACAAACGAAACTATCTGAAAACATTTGGAGACATTATATGTCTGTAAGTCGTAGCTAGATGAACTGCCATCTCCAGCTCATTCTTGTGGACTTGATGAAGGCGACACCCATCAAAGGTACCCAAAAGAGTTCTCAGAGTGGTGAGAGTATGGCGAATCGAGATGTCGGGAGTGGTTGTAGTTTGCAGAAGGCGAACCAATAAAGTCGAAGCCGAGTGAACCACTATGTGAGATAACGATTGTGATTTAGCCCAAGAGAGTGCAAGGATGCACGCTTGAAGAATGTTGTGGATTTTAGATGACGCGTATAGCATCCTACCTGCACTTATAGAAGGGGTTCCATCCTGGAAATAAACAACCCAAGCTACTCCTCCCCTTTTAGAACGTTTGTCCCAAGTTCCATGAACCTTGAACGTAGCCTACCAAAATGAGCAAAGATGAAACCTGGAGGAGGACCATCTTGGAAATTAGTAGTGGTCGATGACGAAGGTCATTGAGAAAATTTTAGATGTTGTTGTTGGCCTAGCTGTGTGTGATGTTGTAGACGATCTATAGTAGCTCTAGCTTGGCGAAAGACCTGTGCATTCCTCGTTAGCCAAATTGCCTAAAGCTTGTTAACAAAACCAGGCCACCCTTCAGTATCAATGAAACTGAGGAGCATCACCATGAGCCAATTAGCGAATGAAGTGGAGGAGTGATCATGGCTAGAGTAGTTGTTGTTCTGAATTCCCCAAGCCTCCAGAGCGAGGGGGCATAATCTAAACAAATAATGGTAACTCTCCTGCTCCTCTAGACAAATCGGGCACATATCAGAGGTACCAATTCCACGACGAAAGAGATTTGCAGTTGTTGTAAACTGTTTTGAGAAAGCTTCCAAAGGAAAAGCTTCCATTTTGGCATAATGTTCAACCTCCAAAGTGTGCGATAAAAACGGATCTGAAGGGGGGTTGTCATGCTGCTGATATCATTTTGCTGTTGTTGCCAAAGCAACAAATATGCTGACTTAATGGAAAAATCACCTGATTTCGTGAAGGGCCAAACCAAAGTATCTGGCGTGGTTGTATCATTTGGGAGATCCAGACTAAAAATTGTTTGAGCACTAGGAGTAATGAAATAATGATTAATTTTGCGTGAATCCCACATATGAGAGTGGGGCAAAATCAAATCATTTACCTTCAATCGAGAAGCCTCACGAAGTGAAACACCATCACGAATAATAGGTGTGAGACCATTGACCCACTTATCTCGAATGGCAACTAGCTCATGACCATTTCCCACTTTCCAAACGCATTGTTGCCTTACTTTGTGCCCAGCTTGCCATAAACCTCGTCGCCCCCATGAGGGGTTGGAAGACCGAGTCGTTAGAAACCTTGTTTGGTTGGACGTAGCCTTAAAAACTTGCGAGATTAATAGTTGCGGGTGTTGTTGAATCCTCCAAGCTTGTTTCATCAATAATGCTTCGTTTAAAATGCCAACACTTCGAAGCCCCAACCCACCCATACCTTTAGGAGCTTGCAGAATAGTCCTTTTGCGCCAATGAACACCTTTAGATTGCCCATTACCCCAAAAAAACCTCGCGAGCATGCTATCAATTTTATTAATAATCGGATTTGGTATCCGAAAAACCCCCAAATGATGCATGATAGAGGCAACGAGAATGGAATTGATGATGATGAGTTTTGTAGATTGTGAGAGGGGACGAGCTTGCCATTTTGAAATCTTAGTAGCAATCTTGTCCAGAAGGGGAGTGAAGTGTTTGATTTTGGGACCCTGAATATCAACCTGGACCCCCAAGTACAATCCTAAAGAACTTTGAGAATCCATGCGTAAAATGTCCTTGAAACGGAGTTGATCATTCTCGGGAATATTGGGGCTGAATTTAACGAAGGATTTTTGCAGATTGAGCATTTTCCCTGAGATATCACAGAAACACTGAATCATTTCCTTCACGTTAGTGCAAGCACTAGAAGTAGCCCTAAAAAAGAATAAAGAGTCGTCTGCAAAGAACATATGCGAAATAGAAGGGCCCCGCTGGCGAATAGAAATACCCTGAAATTGTTGAATATCTACTGCCAATGAAGTCATGCGGGATAAAATATCCATGCAAAAGATGAAGAGATAGGGGGAAAGAGGATCCCCCTACCGTAGACCACACGTGGAAACAAACAGGGCTGTAGCTGTACCATTAATCAAAATGTGATAGGATACTGTAGAGATACATTGCTGAACCAAGTTTATCCAATGCGACGGAAACCCATAAGCATTCAGAATTTTCAAGATAAAAACCCAACTAACTCGATCATACGCTTTATTCATATCCAATTTCATAGCAGCTAGGAATCTCGAACCCGAACATTGTTTATTGATGGTATGAAGCAACTCATGTGAAATTAAAATATTGTCTCCCATTTGATGCCTCGGAACAAAAGCATTTTGAAAGTTGTCAATAAGAGCAGGAAGCAATGCTTGCATGCGATTTACTAAACATTTGGAAGCACATTTGTACATAACGTTACAGAGACTGATAGGACGAAGATGATTTACCTCCTCCGGAGAATCGGTTTTAGGGATAAGAATCAGAAGAGAGCGATTCCATTCTTTTAGTAAGTGTCCTATAGTTAAGAAACGTCGAACTGCATTTATGACATGTGCCCCCAAAGTCGGCCAATAGATTTTGAAGAACTCAGCCGGGAAACCATCCAAACCCGGAGATTTATCATTTGCTATATCAAACATAGCATCACATATTTCCTTATCTGAAAAAGAGGCTAAGAGAGAGTTAGACTCACAATTGGAGAGGGTTGGGAGATATAATTCCCGTAGCACTAAATCTATATTCTCCATATGGCCTTGTACGTTTGTTCTTTCTAAAGGAGACGCAGTATATAAATCTTGAAAGTGGGCGAAAATGAGATTTGCAATGGCATGTGGCTCATCTAACCAATTCCCTTGAATATCTCGTAACATGTAAAGATGGTTATGTTATTTCCGTTGCTTGATTTGGTTGAACATAAAAGAAGAAGGTAGGTCTCCAAATTTTGGCATGTACTTTATTCTATCAAGGATTATTGTTAATTAGCTGCTATGGAATAAGTTGTAAATTCCTAGTAGAACTTGATTATCTCTATCTGACTAAATAAGCAAATGAAATAGAGGTATATATGGTGTGAAAATTCTAAGATGCAAGTGTTTGTTGTTATTTTTGTTTCTAGATTTCAATTTCCTGACAACTAAAAACAAAAATATATAAACCACTATTAGAGGCGGTTTGGCATCATTACTAGTTTTTAGTTTATGGTTATATTAAGAAGTTATATGATGTAGGTTGCAGATTGAGATTAGAAATATTTTGGGCCTCTTAGTGATTTACTTCTTCACCAATGTAAAAAATGAAATTGAAAATATAAAAGTTTATTCATATAATGTTTATCATACAAATTGACAACAAAAACATGCAAACTACTTCTAATGATTTCTATAATTTTGTTCTTACTTTTCAAAATAAAATAAAATTATAAACTGGAGAAAATAAAGTAATAAACGAGCCAGAATGAATATAAGTAGCATAAGTTTGATTGGATTTTAAATCATTGTTCAGTTGATATATTATGGCTTTTAAAATCTTTGATTTAAGAAAAATAAATTGATAATAGGGCTAGCAATTCATGTATGTGGGTCGTGTTGTGTTTGGTTTCATGTCGATTTTGAGTTGGCCCCCAAATGTATCAAAATTGATATAAAAAGTAGAATAGTTGTATAATATGATAAATATAACTAATCGGGTTGACTTCGTGTCATTCGTGTTCGTGTTTGTGTCGGGTTCGTGTTTCTCTTAGTAACTCCAGGTCGGGTTTGTGTCGTATTATCAGGTCGTATCAAGGATGTTGGATGTTTAGAGTATCGGAGTGTTGGTTTTCATGGTTCGTTACGTTAAGTCATATAGGATAAGGTGTCGTGACTTGAAGTAACGTGTAAATTAGAGTTGATTAATGTACGTGATACATTAGTGGGAGAGCGCGCGCTCGGATGGAGCGTTCGCACAAAATCGGCAGGAACTCGGTTTACAAACGCGAAGTGAAGAAAAGGGTGGAGGAGCGCTCGCTCCTCCTTGGAGCGCCCGCTCCTTGAAGGAGCGCTCGCTCCTTGAAGGAGCGCTCGCTCCTTTGAGGAGCGCAAGCTCCCTGCTTGCCTTCGCTTGTTTGCGGTTTTCGAGTGACGGTTATTGCCGTGTTTTTGCTTCTTTATAAACGTTGCAAAGGCTCTAATGATCATATCTAAGACATATGTGAATGAAAAGAAACCAGAGAAACTCTCTCAAAGTTCCATAAGCACAAGTTTTCTTCATTGCATCAAATTCTTATTTCTTATTCTCATTCTACGAATTTCATAACGAGCGTGATCTTCGTTGTTCTTCTTTGTATCTCGGAAGTGAATTCCTTGTAACCCGTGCTCAGTGTAGGGTAGGAATATTGCTTTTGGGAAAGTGTCCCAACACGCCTAGAAGATTCATTGTTCATCTTGTAATCATCTTTGTCAAACCCATTATCATTTTCTAACAATCCAAAAGCAATATTACTTGAAGATGGCTACGGTTCGTGAGATGACTTCGAATTTTCAGAAACTTGACAAGTTTGAAGGCGTGGGTTTCCGTAGATGGCAGAAGAAAATGCACTTCCTTCTCACTTCTCTTTCGGTTGCATATGTTTTGAGTACTCCAAAACCCGAGTTTGTGGAAGAAGAAACTTTGGAGGCCTCAAGGAGAAGGAACAAGTGGGAGAACGATGACTACATATGCCGTGGTCACATTCTTAACGGTATGTCTGACACTTTGTTTGATGTTTATCAATTCTATAAATCTGCTAAAATGCTTTGGGATGACCTTGAGTCTAAATACATGGCCGAAGATGCATCTAGTAAAAGGTTCTTAGTTAGCAATTTTAATAACTTTAAGATGGTTGAAACTAGGCCAGTGATGGAACAATTCCATGAAATCCAAAGGATTGTAGGAAGCTTTAAACAACACAGTATTAGTATGGATGAGACATTTATTGTATCTTCAATAGTTGACAAATTACCACCAAGTTGGAAGGATGTTAGGAATACTCTTAAACATAGTAAAGATGATATGAATATGGAACAATTGGGTGCTCATCTTCGGATTGAAGAGGGCATTCGGGTTCAAGATGGACAAAAGGAGGTAAATCCTAATTCTTCTACCATTAACATGGTGGAGGATGGAAAGTCCAAAGACTGAAATCCTAAGAAGAGGGCTAACAATTACACCAAAGGCTACAATTCCAAAAAGCCTAAGAATGGTGGAGTTGGTCAACAACGTGGTTGTTGGGTGTGTGGCAAGCCCGGACACTTCAAGAAGGATTGCTTCCTTTGGAAGAAGAAGATGAACAAAAAGAATGAGCAAGGTGGAGGGAAAGGCGAGTCTAGCCAATCCCAAGCCAAACAAGGTACTTGTGCACAATTTACATGTAATTCGGGTTTGAATTATGTGTGTACGATTTCTGAAATCTTTTGTGTACAGGATGATTGTTCATGGTATATCGATTCGGGAGCTTCAAGGCATGTGTGTAAGGAGCGGGCTTCATTTAAAACCTTCAAGGAGGTGGACAATGGAGAAGTTCTATACATGGGCAACGACTCTACAGCTCAAGTTCTTGGTGTAGGACAAGTAGAGTTAGTCTTTAGTTCCGAAAAATCTCTAGTGTTGAGAGATGTTCTATTTGCTCCGGAACTTAGGCGGAATCTTGTATCTGGAGCTATCCTGAATCGTATAGGGTTTAAAATGGTCTTTGAGTCGGACAAGTTTATTTTATCTAAAGGTGGTTTGTTTGTTGGTCTTGGTTATCTTTGTAATGGTATGTTTAAACTTAGCATTTCGAATGCTTTAGTTAACAATGTGTGTGTTATTAATGACAATTCTTCTCTTTGGCATTTAAGACTTGGTCATGTTAATTATAGAAAGTTATATTCTATGGCTAAGGATGATTTAATTCCTTCCTTTGATCCAAGTAATGAGAAGTGTAGGACATGCATGTTAACAAAAATAACCAGGAGTTCTTTTCCTAATAATGTGGAAAGAGATACTAAATTGCTTGATCTTGTACATAGTGATCTTTGTGATTTTCATAGTACACCGTCTTTAGGAAACAAGAAATATATAATAACATTCATAGATGATCATTCACGGTTTTGTTATGTATATTTGTTGTCCACTAAAGATGAAGCCCTAGATAAATTTGAGATCTATAAAAATGAAGTCGAATTGCAATTAAGTGACAAGGTTAAACGGTTTAGAACCGATAGAGGTGGTGAGTTTCATAATCCTAGTTATTTCCAAGCTTTAGGAATAATACATGAAACAACCGCTGCTTATACACCACAACAAAATGGTATAGCGGAAAGAAAGAATAGAACTTTACAAGAAATGGTAAATTCTATGTTATCCTATTCTGGTTTGAGTGATGGATTTTGGGGTGAAGCGGTTTTAACTGCTTGTTACATTTTGAATCGTGTTCCAATGAAAAAGAACAAAGTAACCCCTTATGAATTATGGTACAAAAAAAACCAAATCTAAGTTATATTAGAGTTTGGGGATGCATGGCATTAGTTAGAGTGCCCGGAACCTAAACGTAAAAAGTTAGGTGAAAGAGGAGTTGAATGCATCTTTATAGGGTATGCTGTTCATAGCAAATCCTATAGGTTCTATGTTATAGAACAAAACGACTTTTGGTCGGTTCACACTATTGTGGAGTCTAGAGATGCTATTTTTGATGAAAATAGATATTCATCGGTTCCTAGACCAAAGGATATAACTCCAAGTACCGAAATTCAAGAAATTGATCAAACTAATGATCAAGAGTTAGATGAACAAATTCTAGATGAGAATGTTGCATCTACATCGTCATAACCTAGGAGAAGTAAACGGGTTAGGAAAGAGAAATCCTTTGGCCCGGATTTTCATGTATATTTGGTTGAGTGATCAAGAGATAGTGTTTTAACTAAGTTTCCATATGTTTATAATGTGGAAGGGGATCCTTTAACATATGATGAGGCTAGAGCTGATCAACTCCAGCCCGGCCCGGTTTTTGGCCGGGCTTGGGCAGATTTTTTGGGCCCGCGGGCGGGCCGGGTTTTTTTTTTTTTGGGCGGGCTTTGGACAAGCCAAAAAACACTTTTTAGTCTAAATTTTAGGCCCGGCCCGTTTTGGCCCGCAAAAGCCCGCTCGGCGCGGCTCGAAATACCGGGCTTTGGGCACAATTTTTTGGCCCGGATTTGGGCCCAGCCCGGTCAATGGGCAAATTTTTTTTGGCTCGGCCCGGCCCGGTCAATGGGCAATTTTTTTTTGGCTCGGCCCGGCCCATGATCACCTCTAGATGAGGCCATAAAGTCTCAAGATGCTCCATTTTGGAAGGAAGCTATTGATGATGAAATGGACTCGATCATGGGGAATAACACATGGGTTCTAGCGGATCTACCTCCTAAATGTAAACCAATAGGGTACATGGATTTTCAAGAAGAAAATGAAAGTCGATGGTACTATTGACAAGTTCAAAGCCCGGTTAGTGGCACAAGGCTTTTCCCAAAAGCCGGGTATCGATTATTTCGATACGTATGCACCCGTAGCTCGAATCTCCACTATAAGGTTATTGATTGCTCTTGCGGCAATCCATAATCTCGTGATCCATCAAATGGATGTCAAGACCGCATTCTTGAATGGAGAGTTAGATGAGGAGGTTTACATGAGACAACCGGTTGGGTTTGTTGTCAAAGGTCAAGAACAAAAAGTTTGCAAGTTAATTAGATCTTTGTATGGGCTAAAACAAGCACCTAAGCAATGGCATCAAAAGTTTGATGAGGTAGTGTTGTCTAACGGTTTCAAATTGAATAATTCAGACAAGTGTGTATATAGCAAATTTGATGACAATGGTCATGGTGTAATGATTTGCTTATATGTAGATGACATGTTAATATTTGGAACTGATTTATCCCAAGTTGAGTGGACTAAATCTTTTCTTTCGTCTAAGTTCTCAATGAAAGATTTGGGGGAGGCGAATGTCATTCTTGGCATTAGAATTAAAAGAAGCAAAGGTAAATTGAGTTTGTCTCAATCTCACTACATCGAAAAGGTTCTTACGAAATTTGATGTTAGTGGTTGCTCTTTTGTATCAACTCCAATGGATCCTAGTGAAAAATTATTACCTAATGAAGGTAGTGCCGTGTCTCAACTTGAGTACGCGAGGGTGATTGGATGTTTGATGTATGCTATGACGAGTACTAGGCCGGATATCGCATTTGCGGTAGGCAAACTTAGTAGGTATACTAGTAATCCTAGTATGCAACATTGGCAAGCTATTCGTCGTGTCTTAAGGTATTTGGGGAAAACCAAGGACTATGGTTTATCCTACAGTGGATATCCTTCGGTTTTGGAAGGGTATTCTGATGCAAGTTGGATCTCTAATAAAGAGGATCATTCTTCTACAAGTGGATGGGTATTTCTACTTGGAGGAGGTGCGATTTCTTGGGCTTCCAAGAAACAAACTTGTATAGCGGATTCCTCCATGACTTCGGAGTTTATCGCTTTGTCTTCCGCAAGTAAAGAGGCGGAGTGGTTAAAAAATCTCATGATTGAGATTCCTTTGTTGCCAAAACCGATATCGCCGATAGCGATTCATTGTGACAACGATGCTGCTTTAGCAAGAGCATATAGTCAAGTATATAACGGTAAGTCAAGACATATTGGTGTGCGGCATAGTTACATCCAAGGACTTATCAAGGATAGTGTTATCACTGTTGACTATGTACGTACAACGTATAATCTAGCGGATTGTTTTACAAAGGCCTTGGCTAGAGATAACGTAAAGAGGATGGCAATCGGTTTAGGATTGGAGCCCCTCGAGAATCACGAATGAGGGAATCTTAACTTAACGCCCAATATGACGTTGGGTCCTAAGTTCAATAAGATTAATTCCTTCATTTGGATGATTGTAGAACTTTTATTCATCCTTGTTTTTAGTTCTATCACTGTGTTGTATAAGGAGGTTGTATAACTTAATAGGTCTCTTGTTTGTGCTTTTCACAGTAGCATGTATTTTAGAGATCTACCTATGTAAGTGTGAAGTTTAGCCGCTTCAAGGAGCTACTGGGGCATAGCTTTGATACACTTATGAATAGATATGGACACAAGGCTTTATGTGTCGGTTTATAATGAGTTTACGTAATTTATCTTGTGTGTATAGTATCTCCGGGTTTCCATTATGTATTGAAATTGGTTCAATCGTTAGCGACACCAATTGGATACGGATACTTGGAATGTGTACTGTACTATGTGGAAGTTCAAGTTTTATACACTTTCATTTATGCATGAGATGTATTTGTTGCTAATGATGTATGTGCTAATTATACAATTAGATACTCTAAATGGGGGAGGATTGTTGGATGTTTAGAGTATCGGAGTGTTGGTTTTCATGGTTCGTTACGTTAAGTCATATAGGATAAGGTGTCGTGACTTGAAGTAACGTGTAAATTAGAGTTGATTAATGTACGTGATACATTAGTGGGAGAGCGCGCGCTCGGATGGAGCGTTCGCACAAAATCGGCAGGAACTCGGTTTACAAACGCGAAGTGAAGAAAAGGGTGGAGGAGCGCTCCCTCCTCCTTGGAGCGCCCGCTCCTTGAAGGAGCGCTCGCTCCTTTGAGGAGCGCAAGCTCCCTGCTTGCCTTCGCTTGTTTGCGGTTTTCGAGTGACGGTTATTGCCGTGTTTTTGCTTCTTTATAAACGTTGCAAAGGCTCTAATGATCATATCTAAGACATATGTGAATGAAAAGAAACCAGAGAAACTCTCTCAAAGTTCCATAAGCACGAATTTTCTTCATTGCATCAAATTCTTATTTCTTATTCTCATTCTACGAATTTCATAACGAGCGTGATCTTCGTTGTTCTTCTTTGTATCTCGGAAGTGAATTCCTTGTAACCCGTGCTCAGTGTTGGGTAGGAATATTGCTTTTGGGAAAGTGTCCCAACACGCCTAGAAGATTCATTGTTCATCTTGTAATATCTTTGTCAAACCCATTATCATTTTCTAACAAAGGATTGCCAGTCCTAATTGATAGTGATACGCATAATCTCCTAGCTTTTAGTTATTTTTCTTAGAATTATTTATTTTTTACTCAACCTTCTGCTCATTTCACCATTTTGTCTAGGTTCTTTTAATATATTGATGGATAGTATTGGAGGACAAAAAGGTCGATTTACTAGTTGATTCAATAAAAAGATTTGGGCCTTGCCTAAAATAGACCGTTGGGTTTTTGGAAAGAAACTTCTAGTGAGGTTTGATTTTCATCTGGACAATGAGATCATCTTAGTAAAATTCGGACCAAACTTTGAAGTGGGCCGACGATATATATTTTATTATCGAGCGCTTTCAACAAAGCTTTTCATGACCATCACTTCGAAATAGATCGTCATAATTTGTAGATAATTAATTATCTTTGAACATTTTTTTTATCGTCACGATTCATGAAGGCGCACGCAAATAATATACAAAGGCATGAATAATAATAATATGAATATAAAATAAAATATAGAAAGGAGGTTAGAATATACAATAGAGCGATTTTACATTAAAGATCTACATCAAGAAAGAAAACTTTTAGTAACTTTAATATAAAAATAATTTATTTAAAGACCCTCAGGATTATACCGTGGCTTGGGTCTGCGCGATTGACAACCTTCCGGACGAACAATCGTGAAGCCTGAAAATCTGAATGTCTGAAAGTATGTAGATTGAAGTATTTGTGTTTGAAAGATATGAGTTTTGTACGGAAGTTTTGTAGTTTGTAGAGAGATTCGTAAAGTATTCGTCGAATGTTATGTGAGAAATCCGTTCTGAAATCTGTTCGGAAATTAGGCCTATTTATAGGGAAAACGACACTGCGCCTCACGCGCTGGCTGCGCCAGGCTCAGCTGACGTGGCAAGCGCATGACGCGGCATGACCAGTAAGAAGCGTACACATGGTACGTGCTTTTGAAAAAGATAAGAAAGAAATTCCGTGTTTCTAGTAGAGAACCGCGCTTGACGTAGGACTCTACATGAAACAGAAGTCTACGTAGCAGTTCTGGTGCGCTTAGCACAGCCTGTGCGCTTGGCGCAACTTACGTGGTAGCCCACGTATCAGGACACGTGCGCTCGGCGCAGCACTTGTTTTTGACATGTTTTGATAGTTTTTTAATAAAAACGCGTTCTAAATTATTTTCTTTTATCTTTTAACTACGGATATCTGATTTTACGGGATAAAATCTGATTTTGACTTAAAAAATATATCTTTTGAAAATATTTATTTATTAAAATATATCAGTTAATTGGGCTTTTTAAAGAATTGGGCTCAAAATACAATTAATTATCGTAATTAATTAATTGGGCTTTAAAATAGGACTTTAACACTTTTCGAAATGGTTTTGAATGGCTTTTCTGACTGCTCTGCCCTTGGATCGGACCAATTAAGACCACGGTATGTTTCATCATCTGATCTTTAAATGGGGAGACACGATTATGTGTCTACACATGTCATTAATTTTTATTTTAAATATTTTAAAAAATAGAGTTCTACTGAGTTCTACATATATGTAAACACATAAAAGGAGTTTTGGATAGGGAAAAATTAGAGTTTGGTTTTGAATAAAAATCTAAATTATCATATTATGTAAACTGAATATAACTTTTGCCACCTAACTTAAAACATTATTATTTTTATCATTGGAGAGTACTTGAAATATGCTTCAAAATAAGATCCATTTATAATATACTCCCTCCGTCCCTAAATAGAGTTGTCATTTCTTTTTATAGAGAGTTCCACTTAAGCACGCCATGCCATTTTGCATAGAGTGCGCCACGTAGGATTGTCATGTCATCAATTTTTATTTTTATTTTTATAAAAATACAGTTCTAAATAGATTTAAATACATATAAGGAGTTTTGGATAAGCGAAAATTAGAGTTTGATTTTGAATGAACAACCTAAATTATTATATTATGTAAATTGTGTATAACTTTTGTTGCGTAGTTCGAAATATTATAACTTTTGTACCATTGGATAGTGCTTGAAATATGCTTCGAAATAAGATCCATTTACAATATAGTTCTAAAACTTATGAAATAAAGAGCGTTGCGTAGGATTGTCATGTCATTAATTTTTATTTTAAATATTTTTATAAAAATAGAGTTCTACATATATTTAAATACATAAAAGGAGTTTTGGATAGGGAAAAATTAGAGTTTGCTTTTGAATAAAAAACCTAAATTATCATATTATGTAAATTAAATATAACTTTTGCTACCTAACTCAAAACATAAATATTTTTACCATTGGAGAGTGCTTGCATTATGATTCAGAATAAGATCCATTTATAATATACTCCCTCCATCCCTAAATAGATTTCTCATTTCTTTTGGGAACAAATATTAAGAAGAAAAAAATAAGTTTCACAAGTAAAAATTGAAGTTGGTACACTATTGATGAATTATTTATTGAGGAGAGAAAATGTGGGGGAGTGGGTAATAAATAAAGTGAAAGCTAAATAATATTTTAATTGGTGGACCCAAACCAAATAAGGAAATGAGAAATCTATTTGGGACAGACATAAATGAAAACATGGGAACTCTATTTAGGGACGGAGGGAGTAGTTTTACAACTCGTGAAAATATATTTAATTAGATGAATGATAAAGCCTTATTTAGCAAACAATTGATGATACACCCGGGTGTACCTTGGGCATGGTACAACCAACTATTTTTTTGTTCATTGTTTATTTTTTTTGGCGACAAGTACAAACAAACAAGCCCTATGGAAGTTTGTCACCTTGTCTAGCAGTAGTAGCTAAGACATGAGCTAATTGCACTTCCTGCCTATTAACTTTGCAAATTTCATAGGAAAGAATCTTACTACAGTTTATTTCAATATCACGAATTATACTGGAAATTTCGAATGGCTGATGCTGACTTCTAATTGCCTGTAGTAGCTCGACGGAATCTGTTAGCACCTGGACACATCTGTAACCATTGATATGGGCCTCAAGCAAACCTCGAAGTAGAGCTTGCGCTTCTGCTTGGAGCGACGACAAAGCCATATTGTCCTATCATTACCTTCAAAAACTTTACCAGCCTCCATTTATTGTGGCCACCCAACCTATTCCTACTTTGGGATGCTTCTTTTTTTGCGATTTCCAAGCTCCATCAACTTGAATAGTGCAAACGTCACCTTGACACAATCCTCCTATAACGGTTTGTTTTATAGAGTAAAGCGTATTATGTGACTGAGCCAACTTTAATTCTCGCTTTCTTAGGACCTCTCTTTCCTCTGCTTCCTTGAGGAGGATATCTTTCTTTGTTATAATTGAATTTAGATTTTTGTCTTCGTTGCGAAACACAACGTTATTCCTATGTAACCAAATTTCCCAAAGGATGGCTATGAATTCTCTAGCTCGCTCTATTTGAATCTTGACTGTCTTCTTTCCAGAATATAGTAAGGAAATTTTAATCCAATCTGAAATAGGAATGAAGGTTGCAGTAGAAGTTCGAATTCCCAAAGAAGAGCAAGTCCAGACTCGATTAACAATATCATAGTCTCTAAAACGATGACTTTCGCTCTCTTTGCTCGCATTGCATAAGTAACTAAGATATTCCGTTTTCTCAGGTTGAGGTTGAGGTTGAGGTTGAGGGTGAGAGCTTTGTTGAGGATTCTCCATATGAAAAACTTCCACTTAGGTCTAAAGTCTGCTGCCCACAACCTATGCCAAAATTTCATATTAATTTTTGAAGTGTCCAAATACCCTTTTTACTTTAGAGAGAAAGCGTAGGCGTCTTTGACTCTAATTTCGCCTGATTTGGAATTGCTCCAAATATATTGATATGGTAGATCTTCAATTGGAATATGGGTAGAAATAATTCTAATCATACAAATGAGCAAAATATACTAAAGGAGAGTTCTAAATGAGTAAATGAGCAAAAGTTAGTCTTTCTGTTAGATCTTCAATTGGGATACGAATGTATGATCAATGAACTCCATTATTTAGTCTTTCTTTTAGATAAATATAATATTAGCTATAAGTATAGTGAAACTATATGTGATTATAACATTTTGTCATAGGTCCAATTTACAGGATCAAACATATTATCTTTCAAAACCTCAGTCTTAATCAATTGAACCAAAACAATTTAGTATTGCAACAAAATTTATTAAGAAGACTTTGTTGTTACAAAAAAAATCTAAAATCTATAGCGATAAAGTTTCATATATATTAAAGTTCTAGATGATAAAAAAATTAGAGTTTGATTTTAAAAGAAAACTTTAGAATATTATAGAAGGCTCCACCTAAGCATGTCATTTCATTATTTTTAATTTTTAATATTTTTATAAAAAAATTTGTTGAACATAGATATAAATACATATAAGGTGTTTTGGATAAGTGAAGATTACAATATGATTTTAAATAAACAACAAATTATTATAATATGTAAATTGAATATAACTTTTGCTACAAATTCGCAATATTATAATTTCTTTTTTACCATTGGAGAGTGCTCGAAATATGTTTTGAAAAATGTTCCATTTACAATATAGTTTTACAACTTATAAAAATTTATTTATTTAGATGAACAATAACGTATTATTATTCTTTATTTTTAATACGTATAAAAATAACTATAGAAATAGCGTATTGTATGTGACAAAAGCAATGATATCTTTCAAAATCATACTTTTAATGATTGAGTTATATAAGGATAAAAAAATACATATCTATAATTTTGAACCTATAGCATACCATTATGGCGTTACATAAACAATCAAATGAAAGTTTGTCAACGACATTGTAAATATATTATGTAATTGACTAATTATTTAATTCCTAGAATATTTATTGTATATATAAATATTTATATTTGTCTTTTCCATATATCTACACTAGTAGAATAAATGCTTATTGCTGCGGTCATTAAGTGGCCTATTGCGGCGGTTTTGACCGCGCAACAATTAACTGCGCAGCAATAGGTAATTAAATTGTTGCTGTGATTTTAAGCCGCAGCAATATTACAACATATTGTTGCGGTTTCTGGGAAAAACAGCAGCAATATAATTTTTTTTTATTATAAAAATAAAGTATATTGCTGCGGTTTCTAGAAAAAACCGCAGCAATATGCTGTAATTAATAATAAAAAATAGGCATATTGATGCGGTTGCTAGCGAAAACCGCAGCAATAGGTACTAGTACAGGTAATTTTTTTTTTCTTTTTTTTTTTTTTGCATTTTGTCATCAAATTTGAAAAATAAAAATGCTGAAAAAAAATAAAACACAAATTCAAAGTAATGATAAACAAAACTTTCTCAAATAATTGCAATACCAGTTTCAAACACAAATTTCTTATGTAAAAAAATGCAAACATCACTCAATCATTCAAGAAGATGAACACAACTAAAGCAACACAATGTATAAAAAACAAAAAATATATTACAAAAAATAAGAAACTAAAAATAAAAAGAAATCCTAAAACAAAAATCTACAAACATATCTTAAAATCGAAAAAAAAGAAAACGAAAAACAGAAACGAAAAAAAAAGAAAAAATATCTTGTACTTGAGAATAAAACGAGGAAGAACCGGATTTCAACGAAGCACCGGATTCGAAGTAAACATCTTCTTGAACTCATCATCACTCTTCAGTGTTCCAAAATGGCTTACAAAATTCTTTTCAAGGTGCCATAAACACAACCTATGTCTTGTATTTGAGAATACCTGATTTCAGACATCAGTTTTGTTTTAGTCTGCTAATGAGCATTAACACTCAACTTATTATTTGCTGAGATCATATATTTAATTTTCAAGTTCAGGGTTTCCAATCATGTTTTCAGACGGACAATTTCAGCAATCAGATATTCAACTTATTATGTCATATAATTAATTGAGTATATCATGTATTCACACAATGAATTCAAAGTATGATATAGGAGTTATGTTTTGAGGTTACCTTTTCTATTGCATTACTCATTGCCAAGTCTTAATTTGTCATGACTTGAGAAATCCATCTTCGATTGAATTGAAAGCGAAACTTTATCTTTGAGCATGGAGCTGAACGATTGTTGATAGCGACGAAGAACGAACGAGTGTTGATGGCCGGTGTTGATGGAGATCTGAACGAACGAACGAGGACGAGGACGAGGAAGCTTAGCCGGTGTTGCGACCAGGCGTGAGGGAGGGAGGAAGTGTCGGTGGGTGAGGAGGGAGGAAACGCCGGTTGGTGAGGAGAGATAGAGGAGGAAGGAGATCTAGAGAGGGTGAGGAGGGAGGAAACGCCGGTTACTGTGAAAGTGAGGAATGAGGAGGAAGGAAACGGCGCCCATTTTATTAAACCCTAATGACCCTATTGCTGCGGTTTTTAGAAGGAACCACAGCAATAGATTAATATAATATTTTTTAAAATTTAATTTTAATATATTGCTGCGGTTATTGTCAGAAACCGCAGCAATATGTTTGGTCAAATAGTCAAAAAAATTTCAAAAATTTTCCGTTGAAACCATATTGCTGCGGTTTTCGGACAAAATCGCAGCAATATGGTTGTTTTATATTTTTCCTTTTCTTTGTACGTGATATATTGCTGCGTATGGGTAAAACCGCAGCAATAAGCAATTATTCTACTAGTGCTATATGTCAGATCTTATTCTTTTCTCATGAACTTAATTCTACTAAAACTAATTGAAAAACAAGGTTTGCGTTTCTAAACTATTTGAGGTCACGGATCATAGAAAAAGGGGAAAGTTTGATAAGTCTTGATATGGTCATGATTGATGAAGAGGTATTTTTATTTTCTTGAATAGTATTTTCGATTATTAGTAGAGGTTAGTTTTATATTTAACTGATTTTATCCATGATACCATCATTATGAGATTTTTTTTTGGCTTTTCCATCTTCCATTTTATATATGTTAGTGTTTATGTGTTATATTAAAAGTTAAATTTGTGGCTGACACTCATATTTTTTCTATTCTTTCTGTCCTACATCTATTAAATTATTACTCTCTACTTTATTAATAAAGTATCATTCGGGTATTCTTCATGCTAAAACTGTGTTCGCTACAACTAGTCATACCAATTATTGGGATACCATTTAAAAATACTTAGCTACAATACTCAATTGAATATTAAAAAATACAAAATTTATATATGACCAATAACAAATCTAGAAATTAGAGTATAATGACAAATACTTTATCCGTACTTTTTCTACTGCAACAATGGGTTTGGGCATGGTTTTTAAGGAAATGAAGAAAATTGGTAGTTTAGCATAGACGTACCCCTTTAATTAACTAGAGTAGGGGATAAATCCTTAAAGTAAACGCAATTTTATAATTTTATTAACAAAAAGTAAAGGCAATATTGTCAACTATAGTTGTTTTTTTTAACCAAAAATGGAATGGTCCCAATAGATGAAACTACCCAAAGTGGTAATTGTTGCAATAATAAGAGAACGAAGGAAGTATGTAACAAAAAAACAAAAAAAAAAAAGCAACAACCCGTGCCATGCAGGGGGCTTCAAAACTAGTAAAGTAATAAACGAGCCAGAATGAATATAAGTAGAATAAGTTTGATTGGATTTTAATTCATTGTTCAGTTGATATTTTATGGCTTTTAAAATCTTTGATTTAAGAAAAATAAATTGATAGTAGGGCTAGCAATTCATGTCAGTGGATGTGTTTGGTTTCATGTCGATTTCGGGTTGGCCCCCAAATGTATCAAAATTGATATAATAAGTAAAATAGTTGCATTATATGATAAATATAACCAATCGGGTTGACTTCATGTCATTCGTTTTGTGTCAAGTTCGTGTTTCTCTCAGTAACTTCAGGTCGGGTTCGTATCGTATTATCAGGTCGTGTCAGGAATTGCCAGTCCTAATTGATAGTGATACGCTTGATCTCCTAGCTTTTAGTTATTTTTCTTAGAATGATTTATTTTTTGCTCAATCTTCTGCTCATTTCACCATTTTGTCTAGGTTTTTCTAATATATAGATGGATAGTATTGCTGGACAAAAAGGTCGATTTACTAGTTGATTCAATAAAATGATTTGGGCCTTGCCTAAAATAGACCGTTGGGTTTCTGGAAAGAAACTTCAAGTGAGGTTTGATTTTCATCTGGACATTGAGATCACCTTAGTAAAATTCGGACCAAACTTTGAAGTGGACCGACCATTTTTATTTCATTATCGAGTGCTTTCAACAAAGCTTTTCATGACGATCACTTCGAAATAGATTGTTATAATTTATTTTGTAATTTTTTTTGGATCCATTTAAGCCATTGAAGGCGCAAATCTGAAATAAGGAAAAGGGAGATTTGAACCTGTGACTTATCATTCATAGCACCTCAATTTTAACCACTAGGCCAAGACTCTCTTTTGTATTGGTTTCCTCCTTACTGTTTTGATTTCTCTCTTATTCTCCGGAATGATGTTTTTAGGCTGGCCCCCTGGATTAGGGGCCAAGTCTAAGTTTGTTTCTATAAAAAAATAAGTTAGGGAAAAATGCAGTCAAGTGGAATCTAATTATATTATTTCTCGCCATATAGTTTCTAGATTAATCATTTTTTTTATAATCTTTACTTAAAGATAATTAGTGATTTTAATGTTCGAAGTCATATGTTGTAAAACATGCCAAGAGTTCAGGGTAAAACTTAAAAAAATTGGAAGAAGTACAACCATCATAAACAAGCTAAGATCAGTAGTTTTCCTCAACCATTAAAAAAGAACGAGTAGTTAAGAAATTACAACAATCCAAAAATAAACTATAAAGAAAGAAACCAACCCCTAAATTTGATTAAGTAATTTATTTCCTATGAATTGCAATAGCATGGGAATTTTGACTACCCATGTAAACTAAACGACCATTGAGATTAGAAATATTTTGGGCCTCTTAGAGATTTCCTTCTTCACCAATGTAAAAAATGAAATTGAAATAATAAAAATTTACTCATATGATGTTTATCTTACAAATTGACAACAAAAACATGCAAACTACT
Source organism: Beta lomatogona (assembly GCA_947646795.1). NCBI lineage: Eukaryota > Viridiplantae > Streptophyta > Magnoliopsida > Caryophyllales > Amaranthaceae > Beta > Beta lomatogona. Next base: position 8,463,575 of record CANSNZ010000023.1, on the reverse strand, counting down.
TCTAATGATTTCTATAATTTTGTTCTTACTTTTCAAAAAAAAAAAAATTATAAACCAAAGAAAATAAAGTAATAAACGAGCCAGAATGAATATAAGTAGCATAAGTTTGATTGGATTTTAATTCATTGTTCAGTTGATATATTATGCCTTTTAAAATCTTTGATTTAAGAAAAATAAATTGATAGTAGGGCTAGCAATTCATATATGTGGGTCGTGTTATTAAGAAATTACAGCAATCTAAAAATAAATTATTAAGAAAGAAACCGACCCTAAAACAAGTAGCTAGAATCCTTAAAATCCTTATATCCATAATACTTAAAATCCTTAAAAAGAAATTATATCCCTAATCCATAATATAATAGAAGTAAGTATTTGAACCCAAACAAAACTCTCAAGTGATTGGTGGAGAAAAGAGTCGAGTTATGATTTAGAGTATCCCAACCTCATACAACTTATGATCAAGTTCTATCTTATCTTGTACGATCAAGTATTATATAAAGAAACAAGTTAAATGTATTCTTGCAACTTCATTAACATTTAACACCACCAAGCACAAGCATACGTAGCTTCTTGTTTCCCACACCACCAAGCACCGGCCTACCAAAGATACCTTCTTGTTTCCCACACCACCAAGCACCAGCTACCACCATACCTTCTTGTTTCCCACACCTAGCTCCAACGTAACGATGAACACTCTTTTTGATAACCCCGGCTACAAATTTAATCCCACAGTTGAAGAAATTTTTGGACTCTTTCTAAAACCCAAAATCTGTGGTGGAGAACTTCCGAGGGACCATCGAATCACCGACGTTGATCTTTATGCTTGTCATCCCTGTGAGTTATTCAAAGATATGGCCATGAGTGAAGATCTAGAGGAAGAAAGAACTCGCTACGTATTTACCGCACTCAAGAAAGTTAGTAAGGTAAAAAAAGGCGAAAATAACCTACGTCGAATCCCCGAGTTGGAACATGGGAAGGAGAGCGTCCCGACGAGCTTAGAGATGAGCATGGTACAGTTATTGCTTATGATAGGTATTTCAAGTTTGTACCGGAACCTAAAAAAGATGATAGTCTTGTAGATGGTAATAATAGTATTTCAATGGTGGAGGGGCCCGAGGGGGAGTGGAGGATGCATAAATATTCCTTCCATCCAGACTTCTTGCTACAACTACAAGTAGAGAGGGACTTAGTTCTATGCCGGATAACTATGAAAGTCAAGGGAAATAGTAGAGCAAAAAACAAGCGTGGATGTCGAGGAGTGATTTATGTGCGTCCTCCTTACAACATGATGATGCAGCCGCCACAATCGAATGATTATGTCTTTACCGCCGCTGCCGCTGTACAAGAGATTGAGCCACGATATGATCAAGCAATTAATAGTACTAATACTACTACTCAACCTCCTCTTTCTTACAACAACGTGGTGATGCAGCCGCCACGATCGAATGATTATGTCTTTACCGCCGCTGAACAAGAGATTGAGCAACCATATGATCAAGGAATTAGGGGTAATAATGCTACTACTAATGTGGAGTCTTTTGTACCAACTTATTTCGATATATTTGGTGAAGATATGGAGGTCCTTGATAAAGTGGATGAATCCGCACCTTCTTCTGATCATCTTAGCTGCAATGCTGCTGCTACTGATGTGGAGTCTTTCATACCAACTTTTTTGGATATATTTGGTTATTCTAACGACGTGGAAAATATGGGTGAAGATACAGAGGTCCATGATAATGTGGATGAAACCGCACCTTCTTCTGATCTTAGCTGCAATGCTGCTACTTCTACTGTGGAGGAAGTGGGTGAACGTATGGACATCGTCGTGGATGATACCATGGAGGGTGATCAAAGAAATTGCGATACCGTTTGTTCTACTGATCTTTGTGGCAATACTACTACTACTACTATGGAGTATTTGTGTGAACCTTTACAGGTGCCCGAAGACAACATTCTTGATATTGACTTTGGTTTCCTAGATACAGAATTCACGATAGACGTAGATGAGTTCCTTAGAGATGTATAAAATAAGATTTTGTTTCATGTATGATGATTGATCCAATTAGTGTCTTATCAAAGATACTGTGCTAATTACCAATTTAATTAGGTTGTAATGATTCATGGCATTATGGTCTTTATGATATACTTTCTTTAAGTTTATGCTTACTTTTGAAACTCTTTTTATGTACAAGCTGCATTAATATTGTTGCAAATTTAATTTCCTTGAGTTCATACTTAAGCAAAACCTTAGGACATCGAATCTCTCAGGAAACAAGAGTTAAGACAACTTATAGATGTTCATTAACTTAAGAAATGACATACAAAAATTACAAGTGTGGTGGCTTTAGAATTTGGAATACGATAGCCAAAAGCCACCATTTACAAATCAAAAGTTTGTTTGTTCAGTTGTTGTTACATCTGTATGCATAATAGACTTGTCCCGAGAAGCCTCCTCTAACCTCTCCAGTTTCCACAATAGTGAGCGATTTGTTTTCTCTAATCCTCTCATTTTCAGTTCTATCCATTTTGACAGCTTAGGTAGCAATTCATCAATCTGCAATTTAGAAATTGTGCTCATAATTGGTCAAGAAAACATCACAAAGGTCTAGATATGCAGCTAGTTACACAAAAAAGATGGACCAAATCCAACGAGCAATCCAATTCAAGTAGGCTCCAAAAGGTACATTTTGTAAGGGATGCAGCAATCTTATGTGGGCTCAGGTGTATGTCAGTAGAATATTAGTAGCCCTTCTATTAGGACCTAAGAAGAATGTTCCCCACTTCCCTCTATTGCAAATGTCATTAATGCCTTGTTGTTCGTCGACTGAGTGACTATCTTAATTTTCAGAAGAATATTGCTGTCAGAAGCATCTAAACTTGGATGCAGAATTTTTCCAGCAATTTTAGAAATGAAAACTTCTACACTGTTAGTTATAAACACATGAATTAATACGAATAGTCAACAATTTGTTAATAGTTTTCATAACAATAGTGCTGAAACTGCTGAAAAATTCTTTATAGTTGATCAACATGAATCAAAATGAATGAACATAAACCAAGTGAAATAGCTCGGAAAAAAGAAAAGAAAGTAACAGTGAAACACTAAAAGATGAAAGGAGAGGCAAGATAGCTGAACATGATAAAATGTTGAGTGGATGTGGACTTTGGCATTCGAAAAGTCCTGCATCATCTAAGTAACAGTCAAACACTAAAAGATGAAAGGAGAGGCAAGATAGCTGAATAGGATAAAGTTATATGATGTAGGTCGCAGACTGAGATTAGAGATATTTTGGGCCTCTTAGTGATTTCCTTCTTCACCAATGTAAAATATGAAATTGAAAATATAAAAATTTATTCATATGATGTTTATCTTACAAATTGACAGCAAAAACATGCAAACTACTTCTAATCATTTCTATAGCTTTGTTCTTACTTTTCAAAAATAAAATAAAATATATAATCGGAAGAAAATCAATCAATCATGTTAAATTAGGATTAATTTCAGTCACCTTTCTCGTTCATCAATAGAATATATTTATACAACTTAAGTAGAGAGTCCTACTTCACCATAGATTAGGAATAACAATCCTATTCCTAATACATATCCATTTATAGAGTCCTAACACCCTCCCTCAAGTTGGAAATCGTGCAAATTGCGAACGCCCAACTTAGACAACAAAAATTCAAACCGAGTACTACCAAGTGCTTTAGTAAAAATATCTACCAACTAAAACTTGGTAGGAACATATGACGGACTCACTAGACCTCTGTTTTTTTTAGTAATAATAAAAAATTCAAACCGAGTACTTCCAAGTGCTTTAGTAATAATTCCCTCTGTTTTTTTTATCCTTCTAACTTCCCTGTGTGCGTCTTCCAAAGCACATCTTTGAACTCAAATATCTTTCATTATATATTAATAAAAATTATAACGATTGAATATTAATAAAGTACTAATTGAGACGAATCAGAAAAGACCCCACATAACTATATTTTTTCTAATAAATTGAGAAGTTTCTCTCCAAGTATGAATAGTGTCAAGATTCTAAGTGAGAAACATAAAAAAACAGAGGGAGTACATATCTATATTTTTGAACCTATATAACATACCATGATGGCATTACATGAAGAATCAAATGAAAGTTTGTAAACGTTATTTCAAAGGTATTACTTATGAAATTGGCTAATTATTTTATTCCTAGAATATTTATTGTATACATGATTATTTATGTTTAATTTTGTTTTTTGTATATCTATATGTTAGATCTTATTTTTTTCTCCATTAACTTATTCTACTAAATTAAACTTATCTTATTGGGAACTCAAGGTTCCCGTTTCTAGACTATTTGAGGTCGTGGACCATAAAAAAGAGAATTTTGATAAGTCTTGATATGGTCATAATTGATGAAGAGGTATTTTTTTCTTTGAAATAATATTTTCTATTAGTAGTAGAGGTTAATTTTATTTTTAATTAATATATTCATGACACCATCATTATGATCTTCTTTTTTAGCTTTTATATCTTCCATTGAACATGCGTTAGTGTTTATGTGTTATATTTTAAAAGTTGAAGTTATGGTTAGCACTCATGTTTTTCTCTATTCTTTTGTCATGCATCTATTAAATTATTAGCCTCTACTTTTTTAAAGTATCATTCGGATATTTTTCATGTGAAAACTGTGTTAGATATTGTTAGTCATACCAATTACTTGGATACCATTTAATAATAGACTTAACTACAATATTCAATTGAATATTAAAAAATATAAAATTTATATATCGCAATAACAAATATAGAAATTAGAGTATAATGACAAATATATAAATTCTCCGTTCTTTTTCTACTTGGTTTGAGCATGATTTTTAAGGATATAGTTTAGCATAGAGGTACTGGCTTTAATTAATGATAGGCGTGTCGCGCACCTAACAAAAATAATTAACCTAACTAATCCTTCTAACTATGTAGTAGGGTAAATCAGAGTCGATCCCACAGAGACAAACAATATCAAACACTAGTTATCCTTGACTCAATTCAACTAAACAAGTGACAAACGATTATGATCGATGAGCAACTAACTACTATGAATGTAATGCGACTAATAATATGAGAATAAATTCAAGGGCTAAAAACACCTAGAATTAAGCATCACCACTAGCATAAGTAAATGTTCACAAGGAAAAATGCGCCCTAAACAATACCATAAACCTCTCCCGAGTATGTATGGCTTCCCCAATATGCAATCAAGCTTACTCCCGTGAAATCATGCAAATTAAAGACATTAAACACAACACTCTAACTTCCTAACAATCCATTCTACCTACTCCCGTGGAGAACTTCATGCCCTTAATTGAAATACTCAAATCCGTCAAACCCAACTCCCGTTGTAATCAAGACAATAGAATGATAGCAATACTAATTATCCCTAATCTAGTTTGGAAATTGCACAATCAATTAAGCAAGAACAATTAAGCAACTAAATTGGGGATTTAAAGGAATAAATCAAACATCAATCATGGCTAGGGTTTACTTAACCCTAGATTGGAAAACTACTTACACATATTAATTAAATGAACTAAATAAAATATAAAGAGAAACATAACTAATAATCAAGATTATAAAATAAAAGAAAATACTTGATTGATGATGAAAAGATGAAGTCTTGAATAATTCTCCAAAACTAAGAGCAAAACTCACGCTTCACCTTGTTATGTCGCTAGAGAGAAAAATAATAGAAGTCCTCCTTGAATAATGAGTAATCTCTAATACTAATTAGAAAAAACAACCATATCAAATTGTAACTCCTAATACTAGTAGAATTCTAAGTTACAAGATAAGGATGGTCCACTAAATCATTAAAAGAGGCGGAATTTAGCAATCCGCGCGCGCGTTGGCAGCTTCAGCAAAACTGGGCCAACTTGCGAAGCCCATATCTCTTAGAATATAGCTCGCCTTGGGCCGTGCAACATATTGTTGGAAAGCTATTCAAGCCTACTTTCCAATGTCGCTAGAATTGTCCAATTATCTCTGACGAGTCAAAAGTTATAGATAAAAGAGTGAACATGACTCCATTTCCATAATCTATACAAATATATTAAAAGGTGCGCTTAACAACGTCTGTGCGCCACGTGGCACCCTCCTCCCACTAGTTTTGCCATGTGTACAATTAACCAGCAATAAGTCACATGATCATTATTAAAAAAATATATATGCTTAAGCCCAAGCTCGAACCCCTGACCTTAGGTAAGAATTTCTTGAGACTCACCATCTGAGCTAACATCTTTTAATGATTCATTGTTCTACAAAATAATGAATATTTTGTAAAGAATTTAGTAATGTGGCGGTCAAGACCTACTTACAGCCAAGTTTATTTTTCTTATTTGTTTTTTTTTCCTTGCAGTCATCCCCTTACTCCATCTCCCCTTTCGAATTCACCATGAATGTTACACTCTTCTACTTAGTAATTAATGGGCTAGCGGTACAAATTATACTTGCTACTAATCGAACTTTAAAATTGTTGTTCGAGAATACGGATTAAGAGATGGAGTTCAAAGGTCAGACGGCAACGCCCATAAAGAAGGTCAGTGAAACTGTTAATCTTAGCACTAATCCGTTAATTACATATATAATTTAATTCGCTCATCACTCCTAAATCCTGTTAATATTCTCATTGCACATTGAAGTTCAATTAACAATTCAGTAATTGCATAAGTTCGTAACTGAAATCTACCCCTCTCTATATGTATGCATAACTAATAGTTATGGTAATTGTATGATCCCCAACTTTTGTTGTTCCTCTTCAAGAAGGTATTAGATTATTTGGCATAATTTTTTTTGTTTTTTGGGATAGATAGAACTTTATTTTCCAATTCTCTTTTGTTTATTTAATTGATTTGTTGTCTCTTGGTTTTTTTTTGGGTATAAATTTAATAAGAACACATTTTTTTTCTCTTTTATTTTTTTTCTAGATAGGTTTACCTCAATAGTTTGAGTACATCAACCCACGTTTATGTTTATTGTACTGATGCTGGTGTGTGAAGTTGTTACTCATGGAACTAACTGGAGCGTAATTCAATTTGGTCATGTAGTGTTGGGTTAAGCGTCGGGTAGCAGGTGGGTAGAGCAAGTTATGTAATTAAAAAGTTAAACTGATTATGACAAATAAAAAGTTATGATTATGTTAATCAATGACAATTTGGTTGTGAATTTTTGTTTAGTTAACTAATGTCAAAGTAATGATTATTGTTTTGACACAAACTTGGTATCACAAACGACAGAAAGGAAATCACACGATAAACAATAGAAACAATAGTTAAACCATACAACAAATTAAACAATAGCCCTCCGGGGCAACGCCCGGGCCACACACTAGTTCTTTCATTAAATTCCAACTCCAATTTAGCTCCAAATTCCACTCAAATATATATGTAACGATCCTTATCAACGTAGCTTGCTTCCAATTGCTCTAAATACTCAAGGCTGTCCAACAATACTCCAATTATGTTCTCAATACCTGAAATTCATCAAAGAACACCGAAAACGCACAAAGGGAGTAATATTTCGCAAATTAAGTAATAGTATGTAATTATGAACTATAATGCACCTAAATGCTCCTAAAATGCAACCTAAATGCACTTAAAACCTATATACAAATATGATACATCAATTAACTAGAGTAGGGGATAAGCAAATCCTTAGTAAAGTAAACACGACTTTATAAGTCAATTTGAGCAATTAATGATAGTTTTATTAACATAAAATAAAGACCATATTATCAATTATAGTTGTTTTTTTTTTTTTTACCAAAAGTGGTATTCCAATAGATGAACTACCCAAAGTGATAATTGTTGTAATAAAAAAAGAATGGAGGAAGTATGTAAACACAATGGTGTTGAAAAGTCTCATCACACAGCAACACAAAATCAACAACGTTAACAAAAAGTTACAAGAAGATAAAATAAACAATAATCCGTGCAACGCATGGGCTTCGAAACTAGTATAAATATAAAGGAGAAACTTTTTAGGAGCATAGAGAGCTCCTAAAGATTTCGAGAGCATAGAGCACGCCACGTAGGATTGCCATGTCATCAGTTTTTATTTTTATTTTTTTTTACAAAAATAGAGTTCTAAATAGATTTAAATACATATACGGAGCTCTGGATAAGCAAAAATTAGAGTTTGGTTTTAAATGAACAACCTAAATTGTTATATTATGTAAATTATGTATAACTTTTGCTACATAATTCGAAATATTATAGTTTTTGTACCATTGGATAGTACTTGAAATATTGATGAGTCACTTTCATATAGAGTTTTTAGGCATATTTTAGTTGCATATTTAGTTGCATATTAGTCCATATAGTTGCATTTTAGGCATTAACTGCACTAATTATCCATTTTGTGCTCTATTACGCTTCGTTTGTGTTTCTTAACTTTTCAGGTAGTTTTATAGCTATTTGGAAGCTTTCGGAGCAAGATGACACGAAGTGGATGATTGTAGAAGGAGAGTTGGTGATGATGGATGTTCTATACGAAGATTTACATCATATGAAGCTTTGTTAACATTCATAAGGGTAATGGCATAGCTTATTGGGGTTAATATGAGCTAGAATTGAAGAAATAACATTGTTTACGAAAGATCAGTTTGACCACCTTGCACTATTTTGGTCATATCTCGAGATGTACTTATCGGATTAATGCGATTCAAGTTGCATTGGAAACTAAACTCGAAGAGCTTCGCAACGGTAGGTGATATACCTCCATACGATGTCTGTAGCTCAAGTTACGGCCCGTCAAAGTTGACCAGCGGTTCAGGAAGCGAACCAGCGCCCGATGACTTTGGTTGCTTTGCAACGGCTGCTACTGCCTCGTCCAATGGCTGTCCAGCGCCTAATGGTCGAGCAACCTGCTGTCATGTGTGATTTAGAGTCTCCTCTTCATTGCTCCTTGTTTTTATTTTATTTTTAATCTTTAATTAGGGAGTTTGTTTAGAAAATATAAATAGGAAAACTAAAAGAGATATTGACTCTCTCTCATACTTTTTTTTATTGCTGAATCACAATGGTTTTCCCCCTCTTTCTTCTTCCTTCAAACCCTAACTTTTGCAATTCTCCATTGATTTCAAGTTCTCAAGGTATTCTCCATTGATTTATTCTTTATTTGTTTTGTTCATTGCTTTTGATTACTATTATTGTTGATTGCTAGTATCAATTTCTCTATGTCTCAATCATGAATTCTAGGGTTTTTATTGTTATTGCTTTTGTTGATTTAATTATGAATAGTGAGTAGATTTTCTTCTAGGGCTTGGTGAAACTATGCTATAATCATGATTCTTGTTAGTTTTTAGGGTTTAAACTTGGTTTGTCTTGGTAAATTTGATTGATATGCTTTGTAGTGATTGCAATTTTAGTCTGGCCAACTAGTTTTGCAAGTTTAATTCATTCGACTTTAGATGCGAGAGCTGCGAGTTGAGTGTAAGTTTAATATCAATCGAGCCTTTAATTACTTAACGCGAGAGCCAATTTTGTAGTTAATTGTGGGATTTTATTAGCGAGAGCAGTACAATTTTGTTTACCTAAATTCATTCCCATCCTGATTATTGTCACTTGAATCATGATTGTTGCATAGTGGATCCTGTCAGCCCTAGGTTTTAGTTATATAGTTTTAATCAATTCGATTTCATTGCGTTCTTATTAGTCAGTTTAATTATTTTGTTTAGTTTAGTCAATCATTCAACCCATATTTTAACCTTGTTAGCAATAGTGAACTTAATTCATTTAGTGAATTAATCCGTCCTTCCTGAGTGGTTCGACCCTACTTGCCCGACTATACTAGTTAGGTATTTAGGTATTATTTTTGGTAGTCAACGATCATATCAAAATTTGGCGCTGTTGCCGGGGAGGGCAATAATTTTACTTTTTGAATTTAGCGTTTGCTTTTGCTAACCCACTCGGAGAACAACTGTTCTTCGAGCGTACTTACGTCTGTTTTAGTGTTTTTGTGCATGACCAGGAGTACCAATAGGCAACCTTTGCTTTTTGATCCTGAGATTGAAGCAACTGCTCGTAGAACACACGCAAGTGCAAAGAAAAGGAGAGCGGAGGCCCGTAAACTAGCTCGAAAGGCCTCTCAATCTTCTGAAATGGCGGCGGAGGCTCCCGAGAGAACTCTTAGGCAGTCTACGCAGCCCAAGGCTAGCAATGTGACTGCGGGGATTAGGATGCCGACCACTACTGCTGGAAACTTTGACATCAAATCCCATGTTATGAATATGATCACGGGACATCAATTTTATGGTCTTGACAATGAAGAACCCGTTGATCATCTTCAGAAATTCCTTCAAGCATGCTCTCTCCAAAAGATTACTGGGATGACTGACGAAGAGCTCTACTTGTACCTCTTTTGTTTCTCTTTGGCGGGCAAAGCTCAACGTTGGTATAACTCTCTTCCCAACACCATCACCACTTGGGAGCAATTATCTGATGCTTTTCTAGTGAAGTATTTTCCCGGTTATAAGACTCATGACTACAGAGTTAAGCTCTATAGTTTCTCACAAGATGCGGGGGAGACTATTCATGATGCTTGGGAGAGGTTCAAGGACTATCAATATATGTGCCCTCATCACGGTATAGAGAAGGAGTTTCTGATGCAATCTTTCTATAATGGTCTTGATAATGAGACCAAGAGGATGGTAGATGGTGCAGCCGGCGGCTCATTCATGAACAAACAAATCTCTGAAGCTATTTCACTCTTGGATACTCTTGCTGAAAATCAATGGAATAGCTCATCTAGGCGCGTAGCTCAAGCACCAAGGAAAGGGAAGCATGAAGTTGAAACTTATACCCTTCTATCATCACAGATTTCGGCTTTGAATGAGAAAATTGATGGGATGCGCATTGGAGCTAACACATCTATGCCTGTCATTGCTATGGTTACTTCTAGCCAAGGTGGAGTTGCATGTGATTTTTGTGGTGTGCATGGTCATTCTCTTATGGAGTGTTCTGTTAATCCCAATGGAGCTATGGGAGGGCAAGAGCAAGTTAATGCTTTTCAAGCTCGTCCTCCTTTCAACAACAATAGCTACTATCCTGGTATTCGAAATCACCCTAACTTGTCATATCGCAGCAACAATGTGTTAAATCCTCAACAACAACACTTTCCACCACAAGCACCACAACAATATGGGCAACATCAGCCAAATCAAGGACCACCTGGGTTCCAAAGGCCCCCTCTGGGCCATCAGCAGCAACAACAGTTTCAGAATCAACAACCCCAATCCGAATTGGGGGAATTGAAAACCATGATGACTCAAATGGCCAAACAGATTGAGCAGCTCAGTACTCACAACAAAATGCTTGAAACTCAAGTTGCTCAATTAGCCGCCTCTAGCTCTACTAGACAAGCAGGGGCATTGCCAGGTCAACCTTCTCAACCACAAGGCAAGGAAACCACGAATGCAATCTCTACAAGGAGTGGTTTGAGTTATGATGAGCCTCCCATGCCTATTGATGTTGAGCCAGTTTCACAAGATGATGGCATTTCTGAAGTGGTTGTTGATGAAGCACCTTCTGAGACGGCACAAGAGAAGGAGAAAGAAAAAGAAGAGGCTTTGCAAGTGCCTCCTATCAAACTTCCTTTTCCCAATCGTCAAGTGAAAAGCAAGCTTGACAAGCAGTTCGGTAAGTTCTTGGAGGTGGTTAAGAATTTGCAGGTAACAGTTCCTTTCACTGAATTAATTACTCAAGTGCCTGCTTATGCTAAATTCATGAAAGACATATTGACTAGGAAGAGAGCTTTTAGTGAGGTGGAGACAGTTGCTTTTACTGAAGAATGTAGTGCTTTGCTACAAAATAAATCCCCTCCTAAATTGAAGGATCCTGGTAGTTTCTCCATCCCTTGTCACATTGGAACATTGTTTATTGATAAAGCTTTATGTGATTTAGGGGCTAGTGTAAGTGTAATGCCTTTTTCTGTCTCTTCTAAACTGAATATGGGTGATTTAAAAGTTACCAATATTACTCTACAAATGGCCGACCATTCTGTTAAATACCCTTTGGGTGTTTTGGAGGATGTTCCTGTTAGGGTTGGTAAGTTTTATATCCCTGTTGATTTTATTGTTCTTGATATGGAGGAAGATAAGCAAATTCCTATTATTTTAGGGAGACCTTTCCTTCATACTGCAGGAGCTGTAATTGATGTGAAAAATGGAAGACTTACACTTTCTGTGGGGGATGATAATGTGACTTTCAATTTGAGTACTGCTTTGAAAAGTCCCATGCTTGAGGAAAAATGTTATGCTATTGATGTAGTTGATGTGATTTGTCATGATAACTTGCCCCAAACTCTTATGAAAGATCCTTTGGAGGCCGTTCTTTGTCTTGAATCTTCTACAGGTGATGCTCGCATTTGGAAGGATGAAATAGATGCCATTGAGCGAGCTCTTTGTAATGAAGAGCTTAGTCATAGCGAGAGCCAATGAGTGAAGAGGTTAGTTCGGCCTACATGCAAGGTTGAGGTAAAGAAACCCGAACTAAAACCTCTTCCTTCCCATCTTAAGTATGCTTTTCTTGATGAGCAAGAGCTCCACCCTGTTATTGTTAGCACTACACTCAATGATGCCCAACTTTCCCAACTTTTAGATGTTTTGAAAACTCATAAAAAGGCCATTGGGTATAGTGTTGATGATTTGAAGGGTATTAGTCCCGACTTTTGCATGCATAGGATTCATTTGAAAGAAGAGGTTTATCCAACTTTGGTTCTTGAGTTTCTCTCGTCTCTTGAGGTTGTTTCGAAGAAGGGTGATATTTCTTTCTCTATTGGTGGTGTGACAAGGCGCATGAGTCCACGAAAGGTTAATGAGCTATTTCACTTGCCTCTTGAAGGCATTGTTGGTCCGGAGTCATTTAAATCTTTTTGTGATCATGCCAATGAAAGGATTTTTGTTCCTAAACAGTTTTGGAAAGAAGTCACGGGTCGTAGTGATTGGGTAGTTGGTTCAACAAAGTCCTTTGCTTTTGTCAATCCTGCTATTCGCATCTTGCATCGATTTCTGCTCCAGGCTTTCTATCCTAAAGGAGAGATGGGACAGGTTGCTACAAATGACTTTCGGATGTTATGGTGGTTTGTTCATGGTGATCCCGCTAGGATGGGTCAACTCAACTTTGGACGGTTCTTGATCGAAGCTTTCATATGGGAACGTGACCATAATACAGGTTCTATCACTATGGGTAGTTTTGTCACTATTTTTGCCAAGCATTTTGGAGTTGACTTATCTTCTCTTGACATGTTATCTGGATATGCCCTCCTTGATATAAGGCAAATGGAGAATAATTATAAATGGTTAGTGACACTAGGTGGCCATAACTACGAATGGTTTGTCAAAGGCGAAGGAAAGGATGCTGCAAAAGTTCCTTATGCTCGTTTGCATACTCCTGCAACCCGTTTGAGCAACCCCGGTGCTCTGTTGTTCGCTCCGAGTGCTTCATCTTCTACACCTTTAGCACTTGATGAGCCATGTGCCGCCGCTCGCACTTCTGTGTCGCGGGATCCACGCACCATCTTCGGCCCTGCTCATCCCTTCT
>CANSNZ010000023.1:8257500-8445000 GCA_947646795.1 Beta lomatogona | reverse complement strand
TCTTAATCAATTGAACCAAAACAATTTAGTATTGCAACAAAATTTATTAAGAAGACTTTGTTGTTACAACAAAAATCTAAAATCTATAGCGATAAAGTTTCATATATATTAAAGTTCTAGATGATAAAAAAATGGAAAAATTGACAATAGAGGTCTCAACTTTGGGTGATAATTTTTAAAAGGTCTGAACTATTGATTAACCTGTGTAGGTCCCAACTTTAGGGGGTCTTAACTTTTAACGGGCCTTAGTGACTTGAAACCGGCTTAATAGGTCATAACTTGAAACTTGGGTCACACCGGCAAGGGTTAATTGAGGATGGAAGTAGGAACTAGGTGAGATTTTTTAAAAAAATCGTCAATTTTGAGTCATCGAGGCCCGCTAAAAGTTAAGACCCCCTAAAGTTGGGACCTACACAAAGTCATAATATCAATAGTTCAAACTTTAAAAATCAATTTTGACTTCTATTGTCAATTTTTCCTAAAAAAATTAGAGTTTGATTTTAAAAGAAAACTTTAGAATATTATAGAAGGTTCCACCTAAGCATGTCATTTCATTATTTTTAATTTTTAATATTTTTTTAAAAAAATTTGTTGAACATAGATATAAATTCATATAAGGTGTTTTGGATAAGTGAAGATTACAATATGATTTTAAATAAACAACAAATTAATATAATATGTAAATTGAATATAACTTTTGCTACAAATTCGCAATATTATAATTTTTTTTTACCATTGGAGAGTGCTCGAAATATGTTTTGAAAAATGTTCCATTTACAATATAGTTTTACAACTTATAAAAATTTATTTATTTTGATGAACAATAACGTATTATTTATTCTTTATTTTTAATACGTATAAAAATAACTATAGAAATAGCGTATTGTATGTGACAAAAGCAATGATATCTTTCAAAATCATACTTTTAATGATTGAGTTATATAAGGATAAAAAAATACATATCTATAATTTTGAACCTATATCATACCATTATGGCGTTACATAAACAATCAAAGGAAAGTTTGTCAACGACATTGTAAATGTATTATGTAATTGACTAATTATTTAATTCCTAGAATATTTATTGTATATATAAATATTTATGTTTGTCTTTTCCATATATCTACACTAGTAGAATAAATGCTTATTGTTGCGGTCATTAAGTGGCCTATTGCGGCGGTTTTGACCGCGCAGCAATAGGTAATTAAATTGTTGCTGCGATTTTAAGCCGCAGCAATGTTACAACATATTGCTGCGGTTTCTGGGAAAAACAGCAGCAATATAAATTTTTTTATTATAAAAATAGAGTATATTGCTGCGGTTTCTAGAAAAAACCGCAGCAATATGCTGTAATTAATAATAAAAAATAGGCATATTGATGCGGTTGCTAGCGAAAACCGCAGCAATAGGTACTAGTACAGGTAATTTTTTTTTTCCGTTTTTTTTTTTGCATTTTGTCATCAAATTTGAAAAATAAAAATGCTGAAAAAAAATAAAACACAACAAATTCAAAGTAATGATAAACAAAACTTTCTCAAATAATTGCAATACCAGTTTCAAACACAAATTTCTTATGTAAAAAAATGCAAACATCACTCAATCATTCAAGAAGATGAACACAACTAAAGCAACACAATGTAAAAAAAAAAAATATATTACAAAAAATAAGAAACTAAAAATAAAAAGAAATCCTAAAACAAAAATCTACAAACATATCTAAAAATCGAAAAAAAAGAAAACGAAAAACAGAAACGAAAAAAAAAAAAATATCTTGTACTTGAGAATAAAACGAGGAAGAACCGGATTTCGACGAAGAACCGAATTCGAAGTAAATATCTTCTTAAACTCATCATCACTCTTCAGTGTTCCAAAATGGCTTACAAAATTCTTTTCAAGGTGCCATAAACACAACCTATGTCTTGTATTTGAGAATACCTGATTTCAGACATCAGTTTTGTTTTAGTCTGCTAATGAGCATTAACACTCAACTTATTATTTGCTGAGATCATATATTTAATTTTCAAGTTTAGGGTTTCCAATCATGTTTTCAGACGGACAATTTCAGCAATCAGATATTCAACTTATTATGTCATATAATTAATTGAGTATATCATGTATTCACACAATGAATTCAAAGTATGATATAGGAGTTATGTTTTGAGGTTACCTTTTCTATTGCATTACTCATTGCCAAGTCTTAATTTGTCATGACTTGAGAAATCCATCTTCGATTGAATTGAAAGCGAAACTTTATCTTTGAGCATGGAGCTGAACGATTGTTGATAGCGACGAAGAACGAACGAGTGTTGATGGCCGGTGTTGATGGAGATCTGAATGAACGAACGAGTGTTGATGGCCGGTGTTGATGGAGATCTGAACGAACGAACGAGGACGAGGACGAGGAAGCTTAGCCGGTGTTGCGACCAGGCGTGAGGGAGGGAGGAAGTGTCGGTGGGTGAGGAGGGAGGAAACGTCGGTTGGTGAGGAGAGATAGAGGAGGAAGGAGATCTAGAGAGGGTGAGGAGGGAGGAAACGCCTAAGCATCGTGGGAAAGTGAGGAATGAGGAGGGAGGAAACGGCGCCCATTTTATTAAAACCTAATGACCCTATTGCTGCGGTTTTTAGAAGGAACCACATCAATAGATTAATATAATATTTTTTAAAATTTAATTTTAATATATTGCTGCGGTTATTGTCAGAAACCGCCGCAATATGTTTGGTCAAATAGTCAAAAAAATCTCAAAAATTTTCCGTTGAAACCATATTGCTGCGATTTTCGGACAAAACCGCAGCAATATGGTTATTTTATATTTTTCCTTTTCTTTGTACGTGATATATTGCTGCGTATGGGTAAAACCGCAGCAATAAGCAATTATTCTACTAGTGCTATATGTCAGATCTTATTCTTTTCTCATGAACTTAATTCTACTAAAACTAATTGAAAAACAAGGTTTGCGTTTCTAAACTATTTGAGGTCACGGATCATAGAAAAAGGGGAAAGTTTGATAAGTCTTGATATGGTCATGATTGATGAAGAGGTATTTTTATTTTCTTGAATAGTATTTTCGATTATTAGTAGAGGTTAGTTTTATATTTAACTGATTTTATCCATGATACCATCATTATGAGATTTTTTTTGGCTTTTCCATCTTCCACTTTATATATGTTAGTGTTTATGTGTTATATTAAAAGTTAAATTTGTGGCTGACACTCATATTTTTTCTATTCTTTCTGTCCTACATCTATTAAATTATTACTCTCTACTTTATTAATAAAGTATCATTCGGGTATTCTTCATGCTAAAACTGTGTTCGCTACAACTAGTCATACCAATTATTGGGATACCATTTAAAAATACTTAGCTACAATACTCAATTGAATATTAAAAAATACAAAATTTATATATGACCAATAACAAATCTAGAAATTAGAGTATAATGACAAATACTTTATCCGTACTTTTTCTGCTGCAACAATGGGTTTGGGCATGGTTTTTAAGGAAATGAAGAAAATTGGTAGTTTAGCATAGACGTACCCCTTTAATTAACTAGAGTAGGGGATAAATCCTTAAAGTAAATGCAATTTTATAATTTTATTAACAAAAAGTAAAGGCAATATTGTCAACTATAGTTGTTTTTTTTAACCAAAAATGGAATGGTCCCAATAGATGAAACTACCCAAAGTGGTAATTGTTGCAATAATAAGAGAACGAAGGAAGTATGTAACAAAAAAACAAAAAAAAAGCAACAACCCGTGCCATGCAGGGGGCTTCAAAACTAGTAAAGTAATAAACGAGCCAGAATGAATATAAGTAGAATAAGTTTGATTGGATTTTAATTCATTGTTCAGTTGATATTTTATGGCTTTTAAAATCTTTGATTTAAGAAAAATAAATTGATAGTAGGGCTAGCAATTCATGTCAGTGGATGTGTTTGGTTTCATGTCGATTTCGGGTTGGCCCCCAAATGTATCAAAATTGATATAATAAGTAGAATAGTTGCATTATATGATAAATATAACCAATCAGGTTGACTTCGTGTCATTCGTTTTGTGTCAAGTTCGTGTTTCTCTCAGTAACTTCAGGTCGGGTTCGTGTCGTATTATCAGGTCGTGTCAGGAATTGCCAGTCCTAATTGATAGTGATACGCTTGATCTCCTAGCTTTTAGTTATTTTTCTTAGAATGATTTATTTTTTGCTCAATCTTCTGCTCATTTCACCATTTTGTCTAGGTTTTTCTAATATATAGATGGATAGTATTGCTGGACAAAAAGGTCGATTTACTAGTTGATTCAATAAAATGATTTGGGCCTTGCCTAAAATAGACCGTTGGGTTTCTGGAAAGAAACTTTAAGCGAGGTTTGATTTTCATCTGGACATTGAGATCACCTTAGTAAAATTCGGACCAAACTTTGAAGTGGACCGACCATTTTTATTTCATTATCGAGTGCTTTCAACAAAGCTTTTCATGACGATCACTTCGAAATAGATCGTTATAATTTATTTTATAATTTTTTTTTTGGATCTATTTGAGCCATTAAGGCAGTACAAAGTACAAATAAGAAAAAGGGAGATTCGAACCTGTGACCTATCATTCATAGCACCTCAATTTTAACCACTAGGCCAAGACTCTCTTTTGTATTGGTTTCCTCCTTACTGTTTTGATTTCTCTCTTATTCTTCGGAAGGATGTTTTTAGGCTGGCCCCCTGGATTAGGCGCCCAGTCTAAGTTTGTTTCTATAAAAAAATAAGTTAGGGAAAAATGCAGTCAAGTAGAATCTAATTATATTATTTCTCGCCATATAGTTTCTAGATTAATCATTTTTTTTTTATAATCTTTACTTAAAGATAATTAGTGATTTTAATGTTCGAAGTCATATGTTGTAAAACATGCCAAGAGTTCAGGGTAAAACTTAAAAAAATTGGAAGAAGTACAACCATCATAAACAAGCTAAGATCAGTAGTTTTCCTCAACCATTAAAAAAAGAACGAGTAGTTAAGAAATTACAACAATCCAAAAATAAACTATAAAGAAAGAAACCAACCCCTAAATTTGATTAAGTAATTTATTTCCTATGAATTGCAATAGCATGGGAATTTTGACTACCCATGTAAACTAAACGACCATTGAGATTAGAAATATTTTGGGCCTCTTAGAGATTTCCTTCTTCACCAATGTAAAAAATGAAATTGAAATAATAAAAATTTACTCATATGATGTTTATCTTACAAATTGACAACAAAAACATGCAAACTACTTCTAATGATTTCTATAATTTTGTTCTTACTTTTCAAAAAAAAAAAAATTATAAACCAAAGAAAATAAAGTAATAGACGAGCCAAAATGAATATAAGTAGCATAAGTTTGATTGGATTTTAATTCATTGTTCAGTTGATATATTATGCCTTTTAAAATCTTTGATTTAAGAAAAATAAATTGATAGTAGGGCTAGCAATTCATATATGTGGGTCGTGTTATTAAGAAATTACAGCAATCTAAAAATAAATTATTAAGAAAGAAACCGACCCTAAAACAAGTAGCTAGAATCCTTAAAATCCTTATATCCATAATACTTAAAATCCTTAAAAAGAAATTATATCCCTAATCCATAATATAATAGAAGTAAGTATTTGAACCCAAAACTCTCAAGTGATTGGTGGAGAAAAGAGTCAGTTATCATTTAGAGTATCCCAACCTCATACAACTTATGATCAAGTTCTATCTTATCTTGTACGATCAAGTATTATATAAAGAAACAAGTTAAATGTATTCTTGCAACTTCATTAACATTTAACACCACCAAGCACAAGCATACGTAGCTTCTTGTTTCCCACACCACCAAGCACCAGCTACCAGCATACCTTCTTGTTTCCCACACCACCAAGCACCAGCTACCACCATACCTTCTTGTTTCCCACACCTAGCTCCAACGTAACGATGAACACTCTTTTTGATAACCCCGGCTACAAATTTAATCCCACAGTTGAAGAAATTTTTGGACTCTTTTTAAAACCCAAAATCTGTGGTGGAGAACTTCCGAGCGACCATCGAATCACCGACGTTGATCTTTATGCTTGTCATCCCTGTGAGTTATTCAAAGATATGGCCATGAGTGAAGATCTAGAGGAAGAAAGAACTCGCTACGTATTTACCGCACTCAAGAAAGTTAGTAAGGTAAAAAAAGGCAGAAATAACCTACGTCGAATCCCCAGAGTTGGAACATGGGAAGGAGAGCGTCCTGACGAGCTTAGAGATGAGCATGGTACAGTTATTGCTTATGATAGGTATTTCAAGTTTGTACCGGAACCTAAAAAAGATGATAGTCTTGTAGATGGTAATAATAGTATTTCAATGGTGGAGGGGCCCGAGGGGGAGTGGAGGATGCATGAATATTCCTTCCATCCATACTTCTTGCTACAACTACAAGTAGAGAGGGACTTAGTTCTATGCCGGATAACTATGAAAGTCAAGGGAAATAGTAGAGCAAAAAACAAGCGTGGATGTCGAGGAGTGATTTATGTGCGTCCTCCTTACAACATGATGATGCAGCCGCCACAATCGAATGATTATGTCTTTACCGCCGCTGCCGCTGTACAAGAGATTGAGCCACGATATGATCAAGCAATTAATAGTACTAATACTACTACTCAACCTCCTCTTTCTTACAACAACGTGATGATGCAGCCGCCACAATCGAATGATTATGTCTTTACCGCCGCTGAACAAGAGATTGAGCAACCATATGATCAAGGAATTAGGGGTAATAATGCTACTACTAACGTGGAGTCTTTTGTACCAACTTATTTCGATATATTTGGTGAAGATATGGAGGTCCTTGATAAAGTGGATGAATCCGCACCTTCTTCTGATCATCTTAGCTGCAATGCTGCTGCTACTGATGTGGAGTCTTTCATACCAACTTTTTTGGATATATTTGGTTATTCTAGCGACGTGGAAAATATGGGTGAAGATACAGAGGTCCATGATAATGTGGATGAAACCGCGCCTTCTTCTGATCTTAGCTGCAATGCTGCTACTTCTACTGTGGAGGAAGTGGGTGAACGTATGGACATCGTCGTGGATGATACCATGGAGGGTGATCAAAGAAATTGCGATACCGTTTGTTCTACTGATCTTTGTGGCAATACTACCACTACTACTATGGAGTATTTGTGTGAACCTTTACAGGTGCCCGAAGACAACATTCTTGATATTGACTTTGGTTTCCTAGATACAGAATTCACGATAGACGTAGATGAGTTCCTTAGAGATGTATAAAATAAGATTTTGTTTCATGTATGATGATTGACCCAATTAGTGTCTTATCAAAGATACTGTGCTAATTACCAATTTAATTAGGTTGTAATGATTCATGGCATTATGGTCTTTATGATATACTTTCTTTAAGTTTATGCTTACTTTTGAAACTCTTTTTATGTACAAGCTGCATTAATATTGTTGCAAATTTAATTTCCTTGAGTTTATACTTAAGCAAAACCTTAGGACATCGAATCTCTCAGGAAACAAGAGTTATGACAACTTATAGATGTTCATTAACTTAAGAAATGACATACAAAAATTACAAGTGTGGTGGCTTTAGAATTTGGAATACGATAGCCAAAAGCCACCATTTACAAATCAAAAGTTTGTTTGTTCAGTTGTTGTTACATTTGTATGCATAATAGACTTGTCCCGAGAAGCCTCCTCTAACCTCTCCAGTTTCCACAATAGTGAGCGATTTGTTTTCTCTAATCCTCTCATTTTCAGTTCTATCCATTTTGACAGCTTAGGTAGCAATTCATCAATATGCAATTTAGAAATTGTGCTCATAATTGGTCAAGAAAACATCACAAAGGTCTAGATATGCAGCTAGTTACACAAAAAAGATGGACCAAATCCAACGAGCAATCCAATTCAAGTAGGCTCCAAAAGGTACATTTTGTAAGGGATGCAGCAATCTTATGTGGGCTCAGGTGTATGTCAGTAGAATATTAGTAGCCCTTCTATTAGGACCTAAGAAGAATGTTCCCCACTTCCCTCTATTGCAAATGTCATTAATGCCTTGTTGTTCGTCGACTGAGTGACTATCTTAATTTTCAGAAGAATATTGCTGTCAGAAGCATCTAAACTTGGATGCAGAATTTTTCCAGCAATTTTAGAAATGAAAACTTCTACACTGTTAGTTATAAACACATGAATTAATACGAATAGTCAACAATTTGTTAATAGTTTTCATAACAATAGTGCTGAAACTGCTGAAAACTTCTTTATAGTTGATCAACATGAATCAAAATGAATGAACATAAACCAAGTGAAATAGCTCGGAAAAAAGAAAAGAAAGTAACAGTGAAACACTAAAAGATGAAAGGAGAGGCAAGATAGCTGAACATGATAAAATGTTGAGTGGATGTGGACTTTGGCATTCGAAAAGTCCTGCATCATCTAAGTAACAGTCAAACACTAAAAGATGAAAGGAGAGGCAAGATAGCTGAATAGGATAAAGTTATATGATGTAGGTCGCAGACTGAGATTAGAAATATTTTGGGCCTCTTAGTGATTTCCTTCTTCACCAATGTAAAATATGAAATTGAAAATATAAAAATTAATTCATATGATGTTTATCTTACAAATTGACAGCAAAAACATGCAAACTACTTCTAATCATTTCTATAGCTTTGTTCTTACTTTCCAAAAATAAAATAAAATATATAATCGGAAGAAAATCAATCAATCATGTTAAATTAGGATTAATTTCAGTCACCTTTCTCGTTCATCAATAGAATATATTTATACAACTTAAGTAGAGAGTCCTACTTCACCATAGATTAGGAATAACAATCCTATTCCTAATACATATCCATTTATAGAGTCCTAACACCCTCCCTCAAGTTGGAAATCGTGCAAATTGCGAACGCCCAACTTGGACAACAAAAATTCAAACCGAGTACAACCAAGTGCTTTAGTAAAAATATCTACCAACTAAAACTTGGTAGGAACATATGACGGACTCACTAGACCTCTGTTTTTTTTAGTAATAATAAAAAATTCAAACCGAGTACTTCCAAGTGCTTTTAGTAATAATTCCCTCTGTTTTTTTTATCCTTCTAACTTCCCTGTGTGCGTCTTCCAAAGCACATCTTTGAACTCAAATATCTTTCATTATATATTAATAAAAATTATAACGATTGAATATTAATAAAGTACTAATTGAGACGAATCAGAAAAGACCCCACATAACTATATTTTTTCTAATAAATTGAAAAAAATTGAGAAGTTTCTCTCCAAGTATGAATAGTGTCAAGATTCTAAGTGAGAAACATAAAAAAACAGAGGGAGTACATATCTATAGTTTTGAACCTATATAACATACCATGATGGCATTACATGAAGAATCAAATGAAAGTTTGTAAACGTTATTTCAAAGGTATTACTTATGAAATTGGCTAATTATTTTATTCCTAGAATATTTATTGTATACATGATTATTTATGTTTAATTTTGTTTTTTGTATATCTATATGTTAGATCTTATTTTTTTCTCCATTAACTTATTCTACTAAATTAAACTTATCTTATTGGGAACTCAAGGTTCCCGTTTCTAGACTATTTGAGGTCGTGGACCATAAAAAAGAGAATTTTGATAAGTCTTGATATGGTCATAATTGATGAAGAGGTATTTTTTTCTCTGAAATAATATTTTCTATTAGTAGTAGAGGTTAATTTTATTTTTAATTAATATATTCATGACACCATCATTATGATCTTCTTTTTTAGCTTTTATATCTTCCATTGAATATGCGTTAGTGTTTATGTGTTATATTTTAAAAGTTGAAGTTATGGTTAGCACTCATGTTTTTCTCTATTCTTTTGTCATGCATCTATTAAATTATTAGCCTCTACTTTTTTAAAGTATCATTCGGATATTTTTCATGTGAAAACTGTGTTAGATTTTGTTAGTCATACCAATTACTTGGATACCATTTAATAATAGACTTAACTACAATATTCAATTGAATATTAAAAAATATAAAATTTATATATCGCAATAACAAATATAGAAATTAGAGTATAATGACAAATATATAAATTCTCCGTTCTTTCTCTACTTGGTTTGAGCATGATTTTTAAGGATATAGTTTAGCATAAAGGTACTGGCTTTAATTAATGATAGGCATGTCGCGCACCTAACAAAAATAATTAACCTAACTAATCCTTCTAACTATGTAGTAGGGTAAATCAGAGTCGATCCCACAGAGACAAACAATATCAAACACTAGTTATCCTTGACTCAATTCAACTAAACAAGTGACAAACGATTATGATCGATGAGCAACTAACTACTATGAATGTAATGCGACTAATAATATGAGAATAAATTCAAGGGCTAAAAACACCTAGAATTAAGCATCACCACTAGCATAATTAACGTAAAGATAAATACCTACCCCAAACTAGTCAAGTAAATGTTCACAAGGAAAAATACGCCCTAAACAATACCATAAACCTCTCCCGAGTATCTATGGCTTCCCTAATATGCAATCAAGCCTACTACCGTGGAATCATGCAAATTAAAGACATTAAACACAACACTCTAACTTCCTAACAATCCATTCTACCTACTCCCGTGGAGAACTTCATGCCCTAATTGAAATACTCAAATCCGTCAAAACCCAACTCCCGTTGTGATCAAGACAATGGAATGATAGCAATACTAATTATCCCTAATCTAGTTTGGAAATTGCACAATCAATTAAGAAAGAACAATTAAGCAACTAAATTGGGGATTTAAAGGAATAAATCAAACATCAATCATGGCTAGGGTTTACTTAACCCTAGATTGGAAAACTACTTACACATATTAATTAAATGAACTAAATAAAATATAAAGCGAAACATAACTAATAATCAAGATTATAAAATAAAAGAAAATACTTGATTGATGATGAAAAGATGAAGTCTTGAATAATTCTCCAAAACTAAGAGCAAAACTCACGCTTCACCTTGTTATGTCGCTAGAGAGAAAAATAATAGAAGTCCTCCTTGAATAATGAGTAATCTCTAATACTAATTAGAAAAAACAACCATATCAAATTGTAACTCCTAATACTAGTAGAATTCTAAGTTACAAGATAAGGATGGTCCATTAAATCATTAAAAGAGGCGGAATTGGCGCGAGCGTTGGCAGCTTCAGCAAAACTGGGCCAACTTGTGAAGTCCATATCTCTTAGAATATAGCTCGCCTTGGGCCGTGCAACATATCGTTGGAAAGCTATTCAAGCCTACTTTCCAATGTCGCTATAATTGTCCAATTATCACTGACGAGTCAAAAGTTATAGATAAAAGAGTGAACATGACTCCATTTCCATAATCTATACAAATATATTAAAAGGTGTGCTTGACAACGTCTGTGCGCCACGTGGCACCCTCCTCCCACTAGAATTTTGCCATGTGTACAATTAACCAGCAATAAGTCACATGATCATTATTAAAAAAATATATATGCTCAAGCCCAAGCTCGAACCCCTGACCTTCGGTAAGAATTTCTTGAGACTCACCATCTGAGCTAACATCTTTTAATGATTCATAGTTCTACAAAATAATGAATATTTTGTAAAGAATTTAGTAATGTGGCGGTCAACACCTACTTACAGCCAAGTTTATTTTTCTTATTTGTTTTTTTCCTTGCAGTCATCCCCTTACTCCATCTCCCCTTTCGAAATTCACCATGAATGTTACACTCTTCTACTTAGTAATTAATGGGCTAGCGGTACAAATTATACTTGCTACTAATCGAACTTTAAAATTTTGTTTGAGAATACGGATTTAGAGATGGAGTTCAAAGGTCAGACGGCAACGCCTATAAAGAAGGTCAGTGAAACTGTTAATCTTAGCACTAATCCGTTAATTACATATATAATTTAATTCGCTCATCACTCCTAAATCCTGTTAATATTCTCATTGCACATTGAAGTTCAATTACCAATTCAGTAATTGCATAAGTTCGTAACTGAAATCTACCCCTCTCTATATGTATGCATAACTAATAGTTATGGTAATTGTATGATCCCCAACTTTTGTTGTTCCTCTTGGAGAAGGTATTAGATTATTTGGCATAATTTTTTTTGGTTTTTGGGATAGATAAACTTTATTTTCCAATTCTCGTTTGTTTATTTAATTGATTTGTTGTCTCTTGGTTTTTTTTTGGGTATAAATTTAATAAGAACACATTTTTTTTCTCTTTTATTTTTTTTCTAGATAGGTTTACCTCAAGAGTTTGAGTAAATCAACCCACGTTTATGTTTATTGTACTGATGCTGGTGTGTGAAGTAGTTACTCATGGAACTAACTGGAGCGTAATTTAATTTGGTCATGTAGTGTTGGGTTAAGCGTTGGGTAGCAAGTGGGTAGAGCAAGTTATGTAATTAAAAAGTTAAACTGATTATGACAAATCAAAAGTTATGATTATGTTAATCAATGACAATTTGGTTGTGAATTTTTGTTTAGTTAACTAATGTCAAAGTAATGATTATTGTTTTGACACAAACTTGGTATCACAAACGACGTAAAGGAAATCACACGATAAACAATAGAAACAATAGTTAAACCATACAACAAATTAAACAATAGCCCTCCGGGGCAACGCCCGGGCCACACACTAGTTCTTCATTAAATTCCAACTCCAATTTAGCTCCAAATTGCACTCAAATATATATGTAACGATCCTTATCAACGTAGCTTGCTTCCAATTGCTCTAAATACTCAAGGCTGTCCAACAATACTCCAATTTTGTTCTCAATACCTGAAATTCATCAAAGAACACCGAAAACGCACAAAGGGAGTAATATTTCGCAAATTAAGTAATAGTATGTAATTATGAACTATAATGCACCTAAATGCTCCTAAAATGCAACCTAAATGCACTTAAAACCTATATACAAATATGATACATCAATTAACTAGAGTAGGGGATAAGCAAATCCTTAGTAAAGTAAACATGACTTTATAAGTCAATTTGAGTAATTAATGATAGTTTTATTAACATAAAATAAAGACCATATTATCAATTATAGTTTTTTTTTCTTTTTTTTTTTACCAAAAGTGGAATTCCAATAGATGAACTACCCAAAGTGATAATTGTTGTAATAAAAAAAGAATGGAGGAGGTATGTAAACACAATGGTGTTGAAAAGTCTCATCACACAGCAACACAAAATCAACAACGCTAACAAAAAGTTACAAGAAGATAAAATAAACAATAATCCGTGCAACGTACGGGCTTCAAAACTAGTATAAATATAAAGGAGAAACTTTTTAGGAGCATAGAGAGCTCCTAAAGATTTCGAGAGCATAGAGCACGCCACGTAGGATTGCCATGTCATCAGTTTTTATTTTTATTTTTTTTTACAAAAATAGAGTTCTAAATAGATTTAAATACATATACGGAGCTCTGGATAAGCGAAAATTAGAGTTTGGTTTTAAATGAGCAACCTAAATTGTTATATTATGTAAATTATGTATAACTTTTGCTACATAATTCGAAATATTATAGTTTTTGTACCATTGGATAGTACTTGAAATATGCTCTGGAATAAGATTCATTTACAATATAATTCTACAACTTACGAAATAAAGAGCGCATCGTAGGATTGTCATGTTGTTGGCGTGTTTTTATTTTGCCTACGTGGTGTGAGCGCGTATTAGATTTGACCACCCTATTGTAAATGTTTTATTGAAAATTATTTTGTATTGATAGAAGTCGCCAACAATTCTTTTTAGGAAGAATCATAAACCTAATTGGATATAGGAAAATCACAGGGACAAATTAGTAACTTATCCAATGTAGATTTCCCCGTCATGACTCCATAGATGGTCAAAATGAACCAGAGGTTGAGTTCGGGGGTGAGGGTACGAATATAGTCAGGAACCATATTGCCCATTGCTAGCATTTACTAAATATCGATTCATTTGCAGATTTTATGCCAAAGAATAATCATATAATATTTTAAGCACCCTAAAAATATTTAGTCTAAATTGGTTCAGGAAACACATAAAAGACTTTTGTTAGTAACAAGTTATTATGCAATCAAAGTTACAGGGAACCTAGCAGGTTGTCCAAATTAATCTGATTAATATTAAAACAGTTCTTTAGGTATTTGATTAGCAGAAATAACATTTGGGTGATAAAAGCAAGAAGCAGGACAATCGCATATTATGCATAGAATGATTAGGCAAGCATATAATATACAAAGGCATGATAATATGAATATAAAATAAAATATAGAAAAGAGGTTATAATATACAATAGAGCGATTTTACATTAAAGATCTACATCAGAAAAGAAAACTTTTAGTAACTTTAATATAAAAATAATTTATTTAAGGACCCTCAGGATTATACCGTGGCTTGGGTCTGCGAGATTGACAACCTTCCGGACGAACAATCGAGAAGCCTGAAAATCTGAATGTCTAAAAGTATGTAGATTAAATGTATTTGTGTTTGAAAGATATGAGTTTTGTAGGGAAGTTTTGTAGTTTGTAGAGAGATTCGTAAAGTATTCGTCGAATGTTATGTGAGAAATCCATTCTGAAATCTGTTCGGAAATCAGGGCTATTTATTGGGAAAACGGCACTGCGCCTCACGCGCTGGCTGCGCCAGGCGCAGCTGACATGGCAAGCGTATGACGCGGCAAGACCAGTAAGAAGCGTACACGTGGTACGTGCTTTTGAAAAAGATAAGAAAGAAATTCCGTGTCTCTAGTAGAGAACTACGCTTGACGTAGGACTCTACATGAAACAGAAGTCTATGTAGCAGTTCTGGTGCGCTTAGCACAGCCTGTGCGCTGGGCGCAACTTACATGGTAGCCCACGTATCTGGACACGTGCGCTTGGCGCAGCAACTGCGCTCAGCGCAACACTTGTTTTTGACATGTTTTGATAGTTTATTAATAAAAACGCGTTCTAAAATATTTTCTTTTATCTTTTAACCACGGATATCTGATTTTACGGGATAAAATCTGATTTTGACTTAAAAAATATATCTTTTGAAAATATTTATTTATTAAAATATATCAATTAATTGGGCTTTTCAAAGAATTGGGCTCAAAATACAATTGATTATCATGAATAATTAATTGGGCTTTAAAATAGGACTTTAACACTTTTCGAAATGGTTTTGAATGGCTTTTCTGACTGCTCTGCCCTTGGATCGGACCAATTAAGACCACGGTATGTTTCATCATCGAATCCTTAAATGGGGAGACACGATTATGTGTCTACACATGTCATTAATTTTTATTTTAAATATTTTAAAAAATAGAGTTCTACTGAGTTCTACATATATGTAAACACATAAAAGGGGTTTTGGATAGGGAAAATTTAGAGTTTGTTTTGAATAAAAACTAAATTATCATATTATGTAAACTGAATATAACTTTTGCCACCTAACTCAAAACATTATTATTTTTATCATTGGAGAGTACTTGAAATATGCTTCAAAATAAGATCCATTTATAATATACTCCCTTCGTCCCGAAATAGAGTTGTTTTTTCTTTTTATAGACAGTTCCACTTAAGCACGCCATGCCATTTTGCATAGAGTGCGCCACGTAGGATTGTCATGTCATCAATTTTTATTTTTATTTTTTATAAAAATATAGTTTTAAATAGATTTAAATACATATAAGGAGTTTTGGATAAGCGAAAATTAGATTTTGGTTTGAATGAACAACCTAAATTATTATATTATGTAAATTGTGTATAACTTTTGCTGCGTAATTCGAAATATTATAACTTTTGTACCATTGGATAGTGCTCGAAATATGCTTCGAAATAAGATCCATTTACAATATAGTTCAAAAACTTATGAAATAAAGAGCGTTGCGTAGGATTGTCATGTCATTAATTTTTATTTTAAATATTTTTAAAAAATAGAGTTCTACATATATTTAAATACATAAAAGGAGTTTTGGATAGGGAAAAATTAGAGTTTGCTTTTGAATAAAAAACCTAAATTATCATATTATGTAAATTAAATATAACTTTTGCTACCTAACTCAAAACATTAATATCGTTACCATTGGAGAGTGCTTGAAATATGATTCTGAATAAGATCCATTTATAATATACTCCCTCCATCCCTAAATAGATTTCTCATTTCTTTTGGGAACAACTATTAAGAAGAAAACAATAAGTTTCACAAGTAAAATTGAAGTTGGTACACTATTGATGAATTATTTATTGAGGAGAGAGAATGTGGGGGGAGTGGGTAATAAATAAAGTGAAAGCTAAATAATATTTTAATTGGTGGACCCAAACTAAATAAGGAAATGAGAAATCTATTTGGGACAGACATAAATGAAAAAATGGGAACTCTATTTAGGGACGGAGGGAGTAGTTTTACAACTCGTGAAAATATATTTAATTAGATGAATGATAAAGCCTTATCTAGCAAACAATTGATGATACACCCGGGTGTACCTTGGGCATGGTACAACCAACTATTTTTTTTGTTCATTGTTCATTTTTTTTGGCGACAAGTACAAACAAACAAGCCCTATGGAAGTTTGTCACCTTGTCTAGCAGTAGTAGCTAAGACATGAGCTAATTGCACTTCCAGCCTATTAACTTTGCAAATTTCATAGGAAAGAAACTTACTACAGTTTATTTCAATATCACGAATTATACTGGAAATTTCGAATGGATGATGCTGACTTCTAATTGCCTGTAGTAGCTCGACGGAGTCTGTTAGCACCTGGACACATTTGTACCCATTGATATGGGCCTCAAGCAAACCTCGAAGAAGAGCTTGCGCTTCTGCTTGGAGCGACGACAAAGCCATATAGTCCTATCATTACCTTCAAAAACTTTACCAGCCTCCATTTATTGAGGCCACCCAACCTATTCCTGCTTTGGGATGCTTCTTTTTTTGCGATTTCCAAGCTCCATCAACTTCAATAGTGCAAACGTCACCTTGACACAATCCTCCTATAACGGTTTTTTTTACAGAGTAAAGCGTATTATGTGACTGAGCCAACTTTAATTCTCATTTCCTTAGGACCTCTTTTTCCTCTGCTTCCTTGAGGAAGATATCTTTCTTTGTTATAATTGAATTTGGATATTTGTCTGCGTTGCGAAACACAACGTTATTCCTATGTAACCAAATTTCCCAAAGGGTGGCTATGAATTCTCTAGCTCGCTCTATTTGAATCTTGACTGTCCTCTTTCCAGAATATAGTAAGGAAATTTTAATCCAATCTGAAATAGGAATGAAGATCGTAGTAGAAGTTCGAATTCCCAAAGAAGAGCAAGCCCAGACTCGATTAACAATATCGTAGTCTCTAAAAAGATGACTTTCGCTCTCTTTGCTTGCATTGCATAAGTAACTAAGATATTCCGCTTTCTCAGGTTGAGGTTGAGGTTGAGGTTGAGGGTGAGAGCTTTGTTGAGGATTCTCCATATGAAAAACTTCCACTTAGGTCTAAAGTCTGCTGCCCACAACCTATGCCAAAATTTCATATTAAATTTTGAAGTGTCCAAATACCCTTTTTACATTAGAGAGAAAGCGTAGGCGTCTTTGACTCTAATTTCGCTTGATTTGGAATTGCCCCAAATATATTGATCTGGTATATCTTCAATTGGAATATGGGTAGAAATAATTCTAATCAAACAAATGAGCAAAATATACTAAAGGAGAGTTCTAAATGAGTAAATGAGCAAAACTTAGTCTTTCTGTTAGATCTTCAATTGGGATACGAATGTATGATGAATGAACTCCATTATTTATTCTTTCTTTTAGATAAATATAATAGTAGCTATAAGTATAGTGAAACTATATGTGATTATAACATTTTGTCATAGGTCCAATTTACAGGATCAAACATATTATCTTTCAAAACCTCAGTTTTAATCAATTGAACCAAAACAATTTAGTATTGCAACAAATTTTATTTAGAAAACTTTGTTGTTACAACAAAAATCTAAAATCTATAGCGATAAAGTTTCATATATATTAAAGTTCTAGATGATAAGAAAATTAGAGTTTGATTTTAAAAGACAACTTTAGAATATTATAGAAGGCTCCACATAAGCATGTCATTTCATTATTTTTAATTTTTAATATTTTTTTAAAAAAATTTGTTCAACATAGATATAAATACATATAAGGTGTTTTGGATAAGTGAAGATTACAATATGATTTTAAATAAACAAAGAATTATTATAATATGGAAATTGAATATAACTTTTACTACAAATTCGCAATATTATAATTTTTTTTACCATTGGAGAGTGCTCGAAATATGTTTTGAAAAATGTTCCATTTACAATATAGTTTTACAACTTATAAAAATTTATTTATTTAGATGATCAATAACGTATTATTTATTCTTTATTTTTAATACGTATAAAAATAACTATAAAAATAGCGTATTATATGTGACAAAAGCAATTATATCTTTCAAAATCATAATTTTAATGATTGAGTTATATAAGGATAAAAAAAATACATATCTATAACTTTGAACCTATAGCATACCATTATGGCATTACATAAACAATCAAATGAAAGTTTGTCAACGACATTGTAAATGTATTATGTAATTGACTAATTATTTAATTCCTAGAATATTTATTGTATACATAAATATTTATGTTTGTCTTTTCCATATATTTATATGTTAGATCTTATTCTTTTCTCATGAACTTAATTCTACTAAAACTAATTGAAAAACAAGGTTTGCGTTTCTAAACTATTTGAGGTCACAGATCATAAAAAAGGGGAAAGTTTGATAAGTATTGATATGGTCATGATTGATGAAGAGGTATTTTTATTTTCTTGAATATTATTTTTGATTATTAGTAGAGGTTAGTTTTATATTTAATTGATTTTATCCATGATACCATCATTATGAGATTTTTTTTGGCTTCCCCATCTTCCATTTTATATATGTTAGTGTTTATGTGTTATATTAAAAGTTAAATTTGTGGCTGACACTCATATTTTTTCTATTCTTTCTGTCCTACATCTATTAAATTGTTACTCTCTACTTTATTAATAAAGTATCATTCTGGTATTCTTCATGCTAAAACTGTGTTCGCTACAACTAGTCATACCAATTATTGGGATACCATTTAAAAATACTTAGCTACAATACTCAATTAAATATTAAAAAATACAAAATTTATATATCACCAATAACAAAATTAGAAATTAGAGTATAATAATGACAAATACTTTATCCGTACTTTTTCTACTGCAACAATGAGTTTGGGCATGATTTTTAAGGCAATGAAGAAAATTGGTAGTTTAGCATAGACGTACCCCCTTAATTAACTAGAGTAGGGGATAAATCCTTAAAGTAAATGCAATTTTATAACACAATTTGAATAATTAATGATGGTTTTATTAACAAAAAGTAAAGGCAATATTGTCAACTATAGTTGTTTTTTTTAACCAAAAGTGGAATGGTCCCAATAGATGAAACTACCCAAAGTGGTAATTGTTGCAATAATAAGAGAACGGAGGAAGTATGTAACAAAAAAACAAAAAAAAAGCAACAACCCGTGCCATGCAGGGGGCTTCAAAACTAGTAAAGTAATAAACGAGCCAGAATGAATATAAGTAGAATAAGTTTGATTGGATTTTAATTCATTGTTCAGTTGATATTTTATGGCTTTTAAAATCTTTGATTTAAGAAAAATAAATTGATAGTAGGGCTAGCAATTCATGTCAGTGGATGTGTTTGGTTTCATGTCGATTTCGGGTTGGCCCCCAAATATATCAAAATTGATATAATAAGTAGAATAGTTGCATTATATGATAAATATAACCATCGGGTTGACTTCGTGTCATTGGTTTTGTGTCAGGTTCGTGTTTCTCTCAGTAACTTCAGGTCGGGTTCGTGTCGTATTATCAGGTCGTGTCAGGAATTGCCAGTCCTAATTGATAGTGATACGCTTGATCTCCTAGCTTTTAGTTATTTTTCTTAGAATGATTTATTTTTTGCTCAATCTTCTGCTCATTTCACCATTTTGTCTAGGTTTTTCTAATATATTGATGGATAGTATTGCTGGACAAAAAGGTCGATTTACTAGTTGATTCAATAAAAAGATTTGGGCCTTGCCTAAAATAGACCGTTGGGCTTTTGGAAAGAAACTTCAAGTAAGGTTTGATTTTCATATGGACATTGAGATCATCTTAGTAAAATTCGGACCAAACTTTGAAGTGGACCGACCATTTTTATTTCATTATCGAGTGCTTTCAACAAATCTTTTCATGACGATCACTTCGAAATAGATCGTTATAATTTATTTTGTAATTTTTTTTTGGATCCATTTGAACTACGAAGGCGTCTAAGACAAATAAGAAAAAGGGGATTCGAACCCGTGACCTATCATTCATAAAGATCTCAATTTTAACCACTAGGCCAAGACTCTCTTTTGTATTGGTTTCCTCCCTTCTTGTTTTGATTTCTCTCTTATTCTCCGGAAGGATGTTTTTAGGTCGGCCCCTGGATTAGGGGCCAAGTCTAAGTTTGTTTCTATAAAAAAATTGTTAGGGAAAAATGTAGTCATGTGGAATCTAATTATATTATTTCTCGCCATATAGTTTCTAGATTAATCATTTTTTTTATAATCTTTACTTAAAGATAATTAGTGATTTTAATGTTCGAAGTCATATGTTGTAAAACATGCCAAGAGTTCAGGGTAAAACTTAAAAAAATTGGAAGAAGTACAACCATCATAAACAAGCTAAGATCAGTAGTTTTCCTCAACCATTAAAAAACGAACGAGTAGTTAAGAAATTACAACAATCCAAAAATAAACTATAAAGAAAGAAACCAACCCCTAAATTTGATTAAGTAATTTATTTCCTATGAATTGCAATAGCATGGGAATTTTGACTACCCATGTAAACTAAACGACCATTGAGATTAGAAATATTTTGGGCCTCTTTGAGATTTCCTTCTTCACCAATGTAAAAAATGAAATTGAAATAATAAAAATTTACTCATATGATGTTTATCTTACAAATTGACAACAAAAACATGCAAACTACTTCTAATGATTTCTATAATTTTGTTCTTACTTTTCAAAAAAAAAAAAATTATAAACCAAAGAAAATAAAGTAATAAACGAGCCAGAATGAATATAAGTAGCATAAGTTTGATTGGATTTTAATTCATTGTTCAGTTGATATATTATGCCTTTTAAAATCTTTGATTTAAGAAAAATAAATTGATAGTAGGGCTAGCAATTCATATATGTGGGTCGTGTTATTAAGAAATTACAGCAATCTAAAAATAAATTATTAAGAAAGAAACCGACCCTAAAACAAGTAGCTAGAATCCTTAAAATCCTTATATCCATAATACTTAAAATCCTTAAAAAGAAATTATATCCCTAATCCATAATATAATAGAAGTAAGTATTTGAACCCAAACAAAACTCTCAAGTGATTGGTGGAGAAAAGAGTCAGTTATGATTTAGAGTATCCCAACCTCATACAACTTATGATCAAGTTCTATCTTATCTTGTACGATCAAGTATTATATAAAGAAACAAGTTAAATGTATTCTTGCAACTTCATTAACATTTAACACCACCAAGCACAAGCATACGTAGCTTCTTGTTTCCCACACCACCAAGCACCAGCCTACCAAAGATACCTTCTTGTTTCCCACACCACCAAGCACCAGCCTACCACCATACCTTCTTGTTTCCCTACACCTAGCTCCAACGTAACGATGAACACTCTTTTTGATAACCCCGGCTACAAATTTAATCCCACAGTTGAAGAAATTTTTGGACTCTTTTTAAAACCCAAAATCTGTGGTGGAGAACTTCCGAGCGACCATCGAATCACCGACGTTGATCTTTATGCTTGTCATCCCTGTGAGTTATTCAAAGATATGGCCATGAGTGAAGATCTAGAGGAAGAAAGAACTCGCTACGTATTTACCGCACTCAAGAAAGTTAGTAAGGTAAAAAAGGCGAGAAATAACCTACGTCGAATCCCCGAGTTGGAACATGGGAAGGAGAGCGTCCCGACGAGCTTAGAGATGAGCATGGTACAGCTTATTGCTTATGATAGGTATTTCAAGTTTGTACCGGAACCTAAAAAGATGATAGTCTTGTAGATGGTAATAATAGTATTTCAATGGTGGAGGGGCCCGAGGGGGAGTGGAGGATGCATGAATATTCCTTCCATCCGAGACTTCTTGCTACAACTACAAGTAGAGAGGGACTTAGTTCTATGCCTTGGATAACTATGAAAGTCAAGGGAGATAGTAGAGCAAAAAACAAGCGTGGATGTCGAGGAGTGATTTATGTGCGTCCTCCTTACAACATGATGATGCAGCCGCCACAATCGAATGATTATGTCTTTACCGCCGCTGCCGCTGTACAAGAGATTGAGCCACGATATGATCAAGCAATTAATAGTACTAATACTACTACTCAACCTCCTCTTTCTTACAACAACGTGATGATGCAGCCGCCACAATCGAATGATTATGTCTTTACCGCCGCCGAACAAGAGATTGAGCAACCATATGATCAAGGAATTAGGGGTAATAATGCTACTACTAATGTGGAGTCTTTTGTACCAACTTATTTCGATATATTTGGTGAAGATATGGAGGTCCTTGATAAAGTGGATGAATCCGCACCTTCTTCTGATCATCTTAGCTGCAATGCTGCTGCTACTGATGTGGAGTCTTTCATACCAACTTTTTTGGATATATTTGGTTATTCTAGCGACGTGGAAAATATGGGTGAAGATACAGAGGTCCATGATAATGTGGATGAAACCGCACCTTCTTCTGATCTTAGCTGCAATGCTGCTACTTCTACTGTGGAGGAAGTGGGTGAACGTATGGACATCGTCGTGGATGATACCATGGAGGGTGATCAAAGAAATTGCGATACCGTTTGTTCTACTGATCTTTGTGGCAATACTACCACTACTACTATGGAGTATTTGTGTGAACCTTTACAGGTGCCCGAAGACAACATTCTTGATATTGACTTTGGTTTCCTAGATACAGAATTCACGATAGACGTAGATGAGTTCCTTAGAGATGTATAAAATAAGATTTTGTTTCATGTATGATGATTGATCCAATTAGTGTCTTATCAAAGATACTGTGCTAATTACCAATTTAATTAGGTTGTAATGATTCATGGCATTATGGTCTTTATGATATACTTTCTTTAAGTTTATGCTTACTTTTGAAACTCTTTTTATGTACAAGCTGCATTAATATTGTTGCAAATTTAATTTCCTTGAGTTTATACTTAAGCAAAACCTTAGGACATCGAATCTCGCTAGGAAACAAGAGTTAAGACAACTAAACGATGTTCATTAAGCAGTGGCGGGTCCAGAAACTGAGTCACGTGGGTTCAGAATTCTTCGAACATTTTTTTGTTGTTTCGAATTATATTTTACACGCAAATTTTTTTTTATTTTAAAAATTTTTGTTTCTAAAAAAAATAACTACTTAGATACTATACCAACAAAAGACTCTCTATTAAGAGTGTTCCGATCTGTTCTTTTGTTAGTAGTAGAAAATTCAAAAGGATGACAACTTTTAGTAATTTCATTTCAAGAAACATGCAGAATAAAAGAGAAGAGAGAGAATCAATGAGGTCTAGTCTAGTGGTTAAGACTGAGGGCATGCGTACAATAGGTCACAGTTTTGAACCCTCCATCCATCATCTGTAATATGAACAACCCTTATGGCTCATTAATAAAATTAATGTAAGAGATAGATATCAAGTTTTTAATTATAATAAAAGGGGAGAATAAAAAAATAAAATAAAGGAAATAGAAGACTAAAACATAGACTCTATTGCTTTATGACTTTAAGTCTATACAATATAAGCGGAGGATTCATACCAAAAAAAAGAATAAATAAATAAACGGTAAAATGGAGGATTGAATGTTAAAAAGGAAAAGAAGACAAAATGCAAAGGAAAAAAAATTGAATGTTAAGAAGGAAAAGGAGACAAAATGCTAAGGAAAAAAAGACAAAATGCATTTGAGCGGATTCGAACCCGCATCATCTCAAGTCAGAGGATAACGCATCATACATGTTAACCACCAAGCCACAACAGCATTTATGTTCAGTAAAGTGTGCGTCTTATATATAACATTTATCTATCCTTTTTTTCAAGATTTTCACCCGGATCCGCGTGGGTTCAAGTGAACCCACTGAATCCACGCTGGATCCGCCACTATCATTAAGAAATGATATACAAAAATTACAAGTGTGGTGGCTTTAGAATTTGGAATACGATTGCCAAAAACCACCATTTACCAATCAAAATTTTGTTTGTTCAGTTGTTGTTACATCTGTAAACATAATTGACTTGTCCCGAGAAGCCTCCTCTAACCTCTCCAGTTTCTACAACAGTGAACGATTTGTTTTCTCAAATCCTCTCATTTTCAGTTCTATCCACTTTGACAACTTAGATAGCAATTCAACAATCTGCTATTTAGAAATTGTGCTCATAATTGGTCAAGGAAACATCACAAGTATCCCTATATGAAGCTAGTTACACAAAAAAGACAGACCAAATCCAACGAGCAATCCAATTCAAGTAGGCTCCAAAAGGTACATTTTTTAAGGGAAGCAGCAATCCTATGTGGGCTTAGGTGTATGTCTGTAGAATATTAGTAGCCCTTCTATTAGGACCTAAGAAGAATGTTCCCCACTTCCCTCTATTGCAAATGTCATATTAATTTCAGTCAATCAATCAATCATGTTAAATTGTGATTAATTTCAGTCACCTTTCTCATTCATCAATAGAATATATATTTATACAACTTAAGTAGAGTCCTACTTCATCATAGATTAGGAATAACAATCCTATTCCTAATACATATCCATTTATAGAGTCCTAACACCCTCCCTCAAGTTGGAGTTCGTGCAAATTGCGAACGCCCAAGTTGGACAACAAAAACTCAAACCGAGTATTACCAAGTGCTTGAAATATCTGCCAACTACAACTTGGTAGGAACATATGACGGACTCACTTAGGCCCGTCGATCCTGCGATCATGAACAAAATGACAATCAACCTCAATATGTTTAGTACGTTCGTGAAATACTGGATTCCTGGCAATATATAACGCAGATTGACTATCACAATATAATCTCATTCCTGCATGATGCTGAACTCCAAGATCACCTAATAATTGCTTTAGCCACTTTAATTCACAAACAATAGCAGTCATAGAACGATATTCTGCCTCTGCAGAAGATCGAGACACTGTAGGCTGCTTCTTAGTTTTCCAGGAGACAAGAGAATATCCCAATAAAACAAACCACCCACTCAGGGATCTCCGAGTAATAGGACAATTGTCCTAATCAGAATCACACCACCCTTCGAGGCGGAGATCACTATCAGAGCGAAAAAATATACCCTTTTTTGTATTTTTCTTCAAATATCTAACCACTCACAGAGCGGCCTCCCAATGAACAATTTTAGGAGCCTGCATAAATGACAAAATGTGAACAAAATATGTCAGATCAGGCTTAGTAACAGCAAGATAAATAATCAACCTGCCCATCAATCTGCAATACTTCTCTGCATCAACAAACAAAGGACCATCAGCCAAAGCGAGCTGATGGTGCTGTTCCATAGGAAACTCGGCTGGCTTGGCACCAAGTAAACCGGCCTCAGATATAATATCCAAGCATGTTTTCTTTGACTCATAAAAATTCCCTGCAGCCCCCTGGAAATTTCAAGGCCTAGAAAATACTTTAAAGCACCTAAATCCTTGATTTTAAAACATTTTCCAATCTAAGCTTTGAAGTTCAATAAAGCTCCCTGATCATTCCCTGCAATAATCATATCATCCACATAGATAAGAACATTCAGCTGAATATTTTTCCTGGTCAAAGTGAACAAGGAATAGTCAAAATAAGACTGGCGAAACCCATAGGCTTTCAAAACAGTGGCCAACTTTGCAAACCAACACCTAGGTGCCTGCTTCAAGCCATACAACTATTTTTTCATCCTACACACCAGATTAGTATTGCCTTCCTGAAAACCAGGAGGAATTTTCTATATACTTCTTCCTCCAAATCACCATGTAAAAATGCATTATGAACATCCATCTGATAAATGTCCCATTTTTTCATAGCTGCAATAGCTAGGAAAGTACGAACCGTTGTCATTTTTTCTACAGGGGTAAAAGTTTCATTATAATCAAATCCTTCCACCTGATGATAACCAAATATACCAATCTGGCCTTCAGCTACTGCAATTTTCCCTTCTCATCATATTTTTCTGTAAACACCCACTTACTCCCCAAGGCCTTCTTGCCGGGAGGAAGAGGTTGCAATCCCCAATTGCCTTGATCCTCCAAAGCTTTTATCTCAGCTCCCATGGCTTCACGCCACCCTTCATGCTTCATAGTTTCTTTAAATGACTTTGGAGGATTCCCTGCAGTTTTAGCAGCTAGAAATCTGCGATGTTTATCAGAAAAATTTTCACAACTAACATAATGTGTAATAGGATAGGGAGTACTTGAGGACATCGATGAAGAAGGTGCCTGAGCAGATGAACTTTACTTTTTCACTATTATATGAGTCACATAGTCCTGTAATTTTTTATTTGGGATATTTGTACATCTACCCCTTCCCAACACCTCAACACCATCCCTCGCGTCTCCTCCCCGGAGGCTGCGCCCCCACGAATCTCCTCAACACCCAACACCCCATGATCCGGGGCCACGCCAGGCGGCACACGAGACTCACTAGCCTCAACAACTTCTTCGGCCACAGGCTGCGGTCCATC
This sequence comes from Beta lomatogona, assembly GCA_947646795.1. Taxonomy (NCBI): domain Eukaryota; kingdom Viridiplantae; phylum Streptophyta; class Magnoliopsida; order Caryophyllales; family Amaranthaceae; genus Beta; species Beta lomatogona. The sequence continues at coordinate 8,418,200 of CANSNZ010000023.1, read as the reverse complement.
ATCGAGATCCATAGCCACATCCTACGCCCCACCCCCCATTGCACAAAGTCCCCCTTCATCCTGCACGGGAACCTCAACAAGGGGCATGGGCATCTCCTTCTCACAAATTTCCATATCCACAATATTATCATTCGAAACCTTCAATGGGTCAGACACACTAAAGTGCAATTTATGTTCAATAAATTAAACTTCACATCACGGGAAACAAAATATTTCTTGGTGTCTAAATCATATAATTTCCATCCTTTCTGAGTGTTGGAATAACCAACAAAAACACATCGACTACTCCTACTAGTAAACTTATCACCAGGCCACCATGACATAAATTATAGGCATAACACAAACAACCAAAAATTCTGATATCTGTCATCGTAGGGGGCTTGCCAAACAAACATTCATAGGGAGTTTTATAATCATTAATGACAGATGGAGTTCTGTTAATCAAATGACAAGTTGCCTGAACACAATCCCCCCAAAATATCAATGGAAGATTAGCCTGAAATCTCAATGGACGTGCAACATATAAAATATGTTGATGTTTCCGTTCAACCCTGCCATTCTGTTGTGGAGTTTTAACACATGAAGTTTCAAATATGATCCCTTGTTGCACAAAATAATTTTTCAGATAATTAAATTCAGTTCCATTATCACTGTGCACACATTTAATTTACTGATTAAATTGTCTGTCAACCAAAGCCACAAAGTGCAGAAACATAATCTCAATCTCCAATTTATTATATAATAAATACGTCCAAACAGTGCGGGAAAAATAATCTACTATTGTTAAAAAATAAGAGGCACCACAAGCAGACTTAGTTCGATATGCCCCCATAAATCACAATGAACTAACTCAAAAATTCTACTATTATTTTAAGGAAAACTTAGGTTGATGGGGTCGGAAACAAACATTCCACCCATCTTTATTGCAACTACTAATACTAGATTGACTCACACACGGTAAATGACGCAAAACTTTCTCCGAAAGGTGACCCAAACGCTTATGCCAAGCATCTATCGAGGCCTTGCCATCCACAACCATGATTTTCACCTTAGGGACACCTCGGAAAAAGAAAAGTCCATCTTCCCGCTCACCCGCTCCAATCAACGTCCTCGTCTCGCGGGTCCCGTAATACACATAACGTTGTAGTGAATTGAACAATACAATTCACGTAATCTAATAATCACGGGATGGAAATCGATTACAATCAAGATTAGGCACAAATAAAACATTAGTAATTTTTAAATTTCCGGGAAGAATCACATCTCCCTCATGAGTAGCCTCTGTTGAACTACCATCAGGAAACCAACCGGACATCCATTAATTTTTCGCGCTGTTTTGACGTGCGAAAACGTGCCTGTTACATGATGTGTAGCGCCAGTATCTAATATCCACAAAGACTCACCGTTCAGACGATTTTTAGGTTTATGTAAGTTCAGTAAATCCAAAAGATTCTGCCACTGTTGAGGAGTAATTCCTGCATGCCCCGTGCTTACAGGATCACGCGGCTGCGGCGTTGAGGCACCCCCACCACCACCGGTTTTTTCACTATACCCACTAGCTACCACCTTGTTGGCGCTGTTCCTCGGCCCTCACGGCCACGGCCAGTTCGACTACCACGTGTTGCAGAACCTCCGCGCGAACCCCGTGGGCGATCACCCCACCAGTCGGGGTACCCGATCAACTGGAAGCAGCCCGTGATGTCGTGGCTCTTGCGGTTACAGTGCGTGCATAACAGATTTTCAGCAAAAGTGCGTGATTTAGCGTCACCAGGTTGAGGCAAGGATGAAGCTCTCGGTCCCCGCAAGCGCTTTCTTGAGCGATCGTTTGATAGGCTCGTGTGATGGAGGGAAGCGGATCTTGGGCAAGAAGATGCGATCTGAGCGGTCCATATGCATCATCTAGACCGATCAAAAAGCGATGAAGACGATCTTGTGTGCAGAGTTGTTCAAGAAATTGTAAAACTTGGAATTTCGATCCCCGCATCGAGCAAGTGGAGGAGACTTCTTGGGAAGAAAGCTCATCCCACAAGCGAGTCAACCGGCCAAAGTAGTTGGCCAAAGACTCCCCCTTTTTATGCTTACAGTCACTTATTTCATATCTAAGCTGACAAATCCGTGTTCCGTTAGAAACACAAAAACGTTCTTGAAGATGAGACCACAAATCATGTGCGTTCTCAAAAAAAGACACCGACGAGCGTAGGTGGGGGAAATCATATTCAATAACCAAGAAATGAACAATACTCCAATATGCTAATCGTTCCGCGAAAGTCGATTTCGGTATAGTACCATCAAGGAAGCCAAGTTTCCGTTTTGCATTCAAAGACATGCGCACCGCGCGTGCCCATTCATCAAAGTTATCATCTTTCAACTTAATCGGAGTGATTAAGTTGCCAGGATTGTCATTAGAACCTAAAAAATTGATTGGGTCAGGTTTGGGGTTGTTGTTTTCATTATTTTCAGTCATGATGACTCGACGATTGCCGCGAGGATAGGTTTGAATAGGGGAATCTATGATGAACAGTCAAAGCAAGAGGCTAAAATTCAAAGCTTTAGGCAGATAAATTATGTGGGAAGCTAAAAAAAATCGAGTCTTTGGTCCTGTTCAGTAGTTCGATTTTTTCGGATTTTGGGTAGAGAGAATTTTCAGGTTTTGGCTTTTGATACCTTGTTAAATTAGGATTAATTTCAGTCACCTTTCTCATTCATCAATAGAATATATTTATACAACTTAAGTAGAGAGTCCTACTTCATCATAGATTAGGAATAACAATCCTATTCCTAATACATATCCACTATAGAGTCCTAACAAATCAATATCAATATCAATATCATATAACTAATATATAAAGCAGAGTACAAAAGCCAGCTCATGAGGTCGTGATGACATTTGGCATCCTCATTGGACGCCATTTGTCGCTCTTATAAAGTGCCATGTCACATTTTTTTGAATATAAACAGAGTTCTAAATTGATTAAAATACCAATATTGAGTTGGGGTCACAATGAAAAACTTAAATATAGTAAATTGATTATAACTTTTAATATATAGTTCGTAAAATTATAATTTTTGTACCATTGAAAAGAGTTTAAAAAGTAATTTAAAATAAGATCCATTTATACTATATGATGCATCGGTGGTGCAAGAAGGCAGAATAAGACTGCCAAAAGTGGTTGCTGAAGCCGGTGTATGGCTGAGTGTTATTGGTGGTGCGGATTGTAATTTTATCTGAGACTCTATGGGAAGCAATAGACCGAGCAAATACTATTTCTATAACTTAAAAAAAAATATATAGGTAGGTCATGTGATCCACCATGACATTAACTATTAGAGATAAGTGTTAGACTAAGTCTAACATTTAGGGGTGAAAGTTATTCGGATAAAATCCAAAATCCAATCCAATCCAATCCAATCCGAATTAGTAATTCCGATCGGATTCGAATTGTGTTCGGATTGGATTCGGATTGAGATTTTTTGAAATTTTGGATTTTCGGATCGGATGGGATTGAGGGTAATTGGATCCAGAAATCCAATATAACTGAATAGTAATATGCCTTGCATAATGTATCTGGATTGGGCTTCAGTGCTTAATTGAATTTTATATAAAAAGCCTAGTCCATAGGCTAGTAGGCGTAGCACTTCAACCCTTCCCCTAAAACCCTAACAATACTTAATTCCTCATTTCCTAAATCTACTAGGCTGTTGTTATGCTTAATTTATTTCATCGAAAAACTAGGAGTTTTAAAAAAATCGGATTTTCGGATCGGATCCAATTTAGAGTATGCAAATTCGGATTGGATTGGATCGGATTCAAACTCTAATTGGTCTGGATTCGGATTGAAAAATTAAAATCCAAATTTTGTTCAGATCGGATTGGATTAGGCCCTAATCCAAACCGTACATCGAACTTTCACCCCTACTAACATTATCTCGTATGAGTTGTACCTAAGCTATACTATAGGCACTTGTTATTATCTTATCTTATATGAGTTTGTTAGTCAAAGTTTTATCTTTTATACTCTCTGTAATTCTCCTCCTTTATTCTCTCTGTAATTATCACTTGTAACTACTTGCTATTATAGTGTACGTAGCTTTATCTCATTAGCTTCCTAAGTTGTATAAATATACAACATGATTAATATACAAACTAAAGCTTTCTCATAACTCTATCATGTTATCATGAGCTATAGATCCATTTTTTCTCCGCTTCCACTATCATCTCCTTCGTTTCTTTCCACATATATAAACTACTCCTTCCATGATTACACCATCAAAATCCTTTGCCGATGCCGACAAATGATGGTGATATTGATCTTCCTTCCTCTTCATGCCTCTTCTATCTCTCCTTCAATGATAACAATGGAAACCCTCTATGCTCTACCTCCCCCTTCTTCAACCAAGAAAGCTTCACCCCTACAACTTTCCTTCAAATATTTTGGCACCCCGTAGTTCGACTACCATGTATTGCCACATAAAAAAAAATCCTCTCCAATCCTCTGGAAGACTTCGGCCATGGAATGCGACACCTATACTACACCTCCCTCCTCTAAAACTGAGAACGTTTCAACTCCAACTAAAAGCCAACTTAACTCCTTCGACACCCTCATAGTTTGAATACCAAGAGCGTTGCCGAACATGAAACTCCTTTCTCCAAACTTCTATGGAGAAAAATTAACAATCTCAACAATTATCACCATTCTATCATGGATATCCTCCTCTCCTTCAATGGTGATAATTGACAATATGAAACCTCCTATTGCAAAGTTAGCTATGGATGCCACCATGCGACCATTCAAACACTCTCCTCCTTACCCTCATCCCCCCCTCCCTAAAACTCAATGAAGAAATTCAACATTTTTTATTTTCTATCCTTCCTCTCTCACGTACCAAATTTTTGGTGGCTTTCTCACCCAAAAGGCCCAAGCCCCAATTTTTTTTTCTCCCAACAGATACCACTCATCTCTATCATAAATTTATCATATTCTCCTCCACATTTGATTACTGTTTACATAACAAAACTCATTTCCTTGCTATTGCACGTTGCAACCCCTCTTTGTCACACTTTTAGTTCCATTAACCTAAACACCTTTAAAAGAAAAAGAAACAAACAGAAGACCCTCATCTCTTCCACTATCAATGGCACCTTGACAGGAGCACACTCTACTCGTTATACTCGTCGTTATTCGTCGTCAGTCCACCTCATGTTGGAAATCCAATGCAACAGCTTCTCGTATATCGCACACCACTTCATCTATGGTGTTTGCCACTTCCTCTACTTTTGCCCAAGACTTGTCTCTCGTCCCGGTCGTCCGTCTTGCTGGGGAATATTAGAGATAAGTGTTAGAGAAAGTCTAACATTATCTCGTATGAGTTGTACCTAAGCTATACTATAGGCACTTGTTATTATCTTATCTTATATGAGTTTGTTAGTCAAAGTTTTATCTTTTATACTCTCTGTAATTCTCCTCCTTTATTCTCTTTGTAATTATCTCTTGTAACTACTTGCTATTATAGTGTACGTAGCTTTATCTCATTAGCTTCCTAAGTTGTATAAATACACAGAATGATTAATATACAAACTAAGGCTTTCTCATAACTCTATCATTAACTATATAAGCTATTGAACACATGGTTTATAAATCAGTTTCTAAAATAATCTCAATACATGATTATAATTTTTTTTGCTAAGTAATTGAGAAGTATATTAAACCAAAATCAAATGTACAACCTAAAGCAAATCAAGGGGGAAACAAACCAACTAGGTTGGACCCCTCCCCCCAAGACAAGCTAAGCAACACAAAGACATAACTCTGCATATGGAGATTGTTGGTTGTTGCGTCGAGTTGTTGTGACCTGTCTTGGTCATGTTTTCAGATATAGGATGCTCCCCCTTCTTGGTTTTTCACCACAATTTCCAAATTATTTCATACCTTTAACCTCAGCCCCATTGCAGCCCTTAAAAGTCCTCTTGATCATTGTGTATTGTATTGTTGAGTATTAAGTGAGTCAAAAGGACAAATTTAAAGAGTATATGTTTCATCTTAGTCGACTTGTTTTAGGTTGAGTGTCATCATTTATCCTTCAAACACATGAGAGATTTGAGCGCACATGACTATAGTGAGGTCTGTCAGGTTTGGTTAAATCCAGCTTGGGAGAGATAGTATGTGGTATGATTGGAGATTCGATTGCGATACATGACATGCTATGCGGCTTTGTTCGAGATTGTTTTGATGTTTGGTTTGTTTAGTGATTATATCTCTCATGTTTTCAATTGAGTGTTTGACCCTATAGTCCTATATTGTAGGTTGTCTTTCTTTTCCAATGTTTATGTCTTATTGCTTGAGGACAAGCAATGGTTTAGCTTGGGGGAGTTTGATGTGTCACTTTTATATATAGTTTTTAGATGCATTTTGATTGCATTTAGAGCTCCTTTTAGAGCATTTAGGTGCATAATGGCATGAATTATGTAAGTTGTGCTCTACTACTTCCCATTTGCGTGTTTCGATGATTTTCCGGTTATTTTGATGCAAATTGATTATGATTATCTAAGATCAAGCCTATTAATCATTGAGGATGAGGATAGCTTGCATAAGGATCACAATGCATCCGTTTGGGACAATCTCGAGTTAGAATGAAGCAAAGAGGTAGTGAAAGAAGTGCCAAAATTGACACCCGTTCACTATTTTGATCATAACTTTTGATCGAAAATTGATAATCAAGATATTCTAGTTGGGTTGGAAACTAGACTTGAAGGGATTTCCAACGATAGGTCACACGCCCCAAATGGACTTCTGGTTCGAGAGACACAACCTTCGCAAGTTAACGCAAAATCGCAGTTTTACCGCCTGGTCGATCGGGCGAGAAGAAATGATCATCAGAGCACAAGACTTGTTCGCCCGGTCAACCGGGCGAAAGATTTGCCAAAAATGTTTACGCGCCTGACCGGGCGGAATCTCCCCTTTGCTCGTAAATTCAGAACACCGTCGCCAGACCGGGCGGTTTTTCGGGAATGTTTATTTTTGCCTTTTTTAGCCGGTTTGTAAAAGCTATAAATAGGTCTTCTCTCTCTCCCCCTCCTCTCCTGGAGACGTTATTTCTTAGTTTTAGTTTTTAGGTTTAGTCTTTTTCTCTTTCTCTCTTGTTTTAGTTGTAAACCCTAGTTTTTATTCTTCTTCATTAATTCATGAATTCTATTAGTTTCTTTCTTTGATTTCTTTAATTATGTTTTCTTTTATAGTTTTATTTTTTATTCTTTATTTCATGATTGAGTAGTTTTTATTTTTAGGTTTCGGGAATCCATGTTTATATGCGATAATTCTTGATGTATGTTTATTGATGGTTTCATTAGTCATTGTTATTTCTAATTGATTTGTGTTTTCATTGTTAATCTTGCAATCTGATCAATTGTCTGATTAAATATTGCTAATAATGAGTCATAGATCGAGAGATAGTACTTTTTAGAGGCTTACCTACAATTAGCAAATACGATTATGTTGAGCGACCATACTAGCATATGTTGATTTGAAAGCGTTAAGGCCCGACCGTAGGATCAACATGTGCTCTAGATTTCTGATTAGTTGAACTATTGATGATATTTTGATGGATTATAAATATGAACATGGTGAACCATTGTCCTAGATTCTTTTAGTTTAAATTTCATATGTTATAAGTTTAGAACCTTAATTCTCATATCTGTGATCTTGTTTAGTTTTTCCATACCTTAGAAACTAGATTAAAACAACTATCTCTCTGTCGATTCGACCCTACTTACCCTACTACACTGTTAGAAGGTTTTGCAGGAATTATTTTTGACAGGTGTACGACAGCCTATCACTACTGAGCTGATCAAAGGCTACACAACAAAACATATTAGCCCTAGATGTATGGTCAAGATTGACCTCAGAAAGGCTTATGATTCAGTTGAATGGCCTTTTTTGAGAGTGATGCTTGCTGAGTTGGGCTTTCCTCCACTGTTTGTTACATGGATTATGAGCCGTGTCACTTCAGTTTCTTATTCCATTCTTATTAATGGAGCTCCTAGTCCTCCTTTTCATGCTCAAAAAGGCCTCAGGCAGGGAGATCCAACTCTCTCCCTTCCTGTTTGCCATTTGTATGGAATATTTGTCAAGATGCCTTGGGAATTTGCAGAATATCCCTCAGTTCAAGTTTCATCCTAGATGTGCAAAACTAGGTGTTACTCATCTTATGTTTGCAGATGATTTGCTAATGTTTGCAAAAGCTGATGCTACTTCTGTGAAGTTACTCTTTGAAGCTTTTCAAGCTTTCTCTGTTGCATCATGAATTAATGCTAATCTTGACAAAAGTAATGCCTACTTTGGTGGGATTACTACTCAAGAGTCTCTATCTTTGTTAGAAATTCTTCACATGCCTGCTGGAATCTTCTCATTTAAATACTTGGGAGTTCCCCTTGCTACTAGGAAGCTTTTCTATAAGGAATATAAGCCTCTTGTTGCAAAAGTCATAGCTAGAATTAAAAATTGGACTGCTAAAAATCTCTCTTATGTAGGAAGAGCTCAGCTTGTTGCTTCTATTCTTCAAGGTATTTAGCTCTATTGGTGCCAGATATTCATCTTACCAAAGAAACTACTCAAAGAGATTCAGTCTATTTGCAGAATTTATTTATGGACTGGTTTGGATGGCAGCTCTAGGAAGAGTCCTGTTTCTTGGGATACTTTGTGCAGCAAGAAGGCTTCTGGGGGCCTGAATTTCAAGGATATCATCATTTGGAACAAAGCAGCTATAACCAAGTTGTTTTGGGCTCTTGCTAAAAAGCAAGACAGATTATGGATCAGATGGTTGAATGCTTATTATATTAAGCAAGCTGATGTTTGGACTATGAACATTCCTCAAAGAGTATCATGGCCTATGAAGAAACTCTTTGAAGCAAGGGATCTTGTTGTAAATGAAGTTTCTTATCAGCAGTTTGTGCTTCATTCTAAATTTTCTATCAAGAAGTTATATTGGCATATGAAAGGGGATGTCCCTAAAGCGCCATGGAGAAGAATTGTTTGTAAAAGTAAAGCCATTCCTAAAGCCATTTTCATTGCTTAGATTATGTTACATGGTAGATTGGCTACTAAATCCAGACTGTTCCAGTGGGGCATTGCAGTTGATCAGCTTTGTGTTCTGTGTAATAATGATAGAGAGACTTCTGAACATCTGTTCTTTCAATGTTCTTATAACAATACTGTATGGGCAGATTGTCTCAAAATGATTGGTTTTACCAGGGGCCAACTTCATAGCAGTGAAGTGGAAGTTGTAGCTAAGCTTAGCAGGAAGACAGGAGACAAGTTTCAGCTGTATAATATGTTCTTTATTGAGTGTGTTTATCATATATGGATTCAGATGAGCAAAAATGTTTTTGATAACACACTGGTAAGCCCACATCAGGTTGTTAAGAACATAATTTTTCATGTTGCTAGCAGGGTTTCTGCTTCTGTAATCCAGCATCTGATTGTTTAGAGAGCTGGTCTGGGGTGGTTTTGTTTGTGTTTTGCTCTTTTTGTTTTCCTGGTGGTTTCTCTCTGAGGATGCTCGGAGTTGTTGTTTTGGTCTTGTCTTGTGTGTTGTTGTTTCCAAACCCTTCCTAGAAGGTGGGGGAGACTTCTTTTACTCAAGACTTGATCATTAGTTGTTAGGTTGTATGTTTTCCTCTTTTTGGTTTTCAATAATAATTTTGAATTGCCAAAAAAAAAATGATTAAAAAATATTCCCTCTGTTTTTTTTTATCCTTCTCACTTTTCTATGTGCGTCTTCCAAAGCACGTCTTTGAACTCAAATATCTTTCATTATATATTAATAAAAATTATAACGATTGCATATTAATAAAGTACTAATTGAGACGAATCAGACAAGACCCCACAAAACTATATTTTTCTAATAAATTGAAAAAAATTTGAGAAGTTTCTCTCCAAGTATGAATAGTGTCAAAATTTCAAGTGAAAAAGATAAAAAAACAGAGGGAGTACATATCTATAGTTTTGAACCTATAACATACCATGATGGCATTACATGAATAATCAAATGAAAGTTTCTCAACGTTATTTCAAAGGTATAATTATGAAATCGGCTAATTATTTTATTCCTTGAATATTTATTGTATACATGATTATTTATGTTTAATTTTGTTTTCTGTATATCTATATGTCAGATCTTATTATTTTCTCCATTAACTTATTCTACTAAATTAAACTTATTTTATTAGGAACTCAAGGTTCCCGTTTCTAGACTGTTTGAGGTCGTGGACCATAAAAAAGGGAACTTTGATAAGTCTTGATATGGTCATGATTGATGAAGAGGTTTTTTTTTCTCTTAAATAATATTTTCGATTATTAGTAGAGGTTAATTTTATATTTAATTAATATATTCATGACACCATCATTATGATCTTCTTTTTTAGCTTTTCTATCTTCCGTTGAATATGCGTTAGTGTTTATGTGCTATATTTTAAAAGTTGATGTTATGGTTAGCACTCATGTTTTTCTCTATTCTTTTGTCATGCTTCTATTAAATTATTAGCCTCTACTTTTTAAAAGTATCATTCGGATATTTTTCTTGTAAAAATTGTGTTAGATATTGTTAGTCATACCAATTACTTGGATACCATTTAGGGTCCGTTATATTCAACTTATTTTAACTTATATAAGATAAGATAAGATCAGATAAGATAAGATAAGATCAGATAAGATCAGATAAGATAAGATCAGATAAGATAAGATAAATAAGATGTTTTGTTCAACTTATCTTCATTCATTTCAAAATAAAATAAGATAAGATCAGATAAGATAAGAAAGATAAGATAAGATAAGATAAGATAAGATAAGATAATATAAGACAAGATAAGTTCAACAGAACAAACCCGTAATAATAGATTTAACTACAATATTCAATTGAATATTAAAAAATATAAAGTTTATATATCACAATAACAAATATAGAAATTAGAGTACAATGACAAATATATACATTCTCCGTTCTTTTTCTACTTGGTTTGAGCATGATTTTTAAGGATATAGTTCAGCATAGAGGTACCGGCTTTAATTAACTAGAGTAGGGATAAGTAAATCCTTAATAAAGTAATTAATGACGGTTTTATTAACATAGAATAAAAACCATATTATCAATTATAGTTGTTTTTTTTTACCAAAAGTGGAATTCCAATAGATGAACTACCCAAAGTGATAATTGTTGCAATAGAAAAAGAATGGAGGAAGTATGTAAACACAATGGATATTATGTAAATTATGTATAACTTTTGCTACGTAATTCAGAACTAGTATATATATATAAAGGAGGAAGTTTTCAGGAGCATAGGGAGCTCCTCAAGATTTCGAGAGCATAGAGCACGCCACGTAGGATTGCCTTGTCATCAGTTTTTATTTTTATTTTTTTACAAAAACATAGTTCTAAATAGATTTAAATACATATAAGGAGCTCTGGATAAGCGAAAATTAAAGTTTGATTTTGAATGAACAACCTAAATTATTATATTATGTAAATTATGTATAACTTTTGCTACGTAATTCGAGATATTATAATTTTTGTACCATTGGATAATACTCGAAATATGCTCCGGAATAAGATGCATTTACAATATAATTCTACAACTTATGAAATAAAGAGTGTCGCATAGGATTTTCATGTCATTAATTTTTACTTTAAATAATTTAAAAAATAGAGTTCTACTGAGTTCTACATATATGTAAGCACATAAAAGGAGATTTGGATAGGGAAAAATTAGAGTTTGGATTTGAATAAAAAAACTAAATTATCATATTATGTAAATTGAATATAACTTTTGCTACCTAACTCAAAACATTATTATTTTTATCATTAGAAAATACTTGAAATATGCTTCAAAAAAAGATCCATTTATAATATACTCCGTCCGTCCCTAAATAGAGTTGTCATTTCTTTTTATATAGAGTTCCACTTAAGCATGCCATTGTTCTACTAATCTTTGTGGCAATAGTACTACTACTACTATGGAGTATTTGTGTGAACCTTTACAGGTGCCCGAAGACAACATTCTTGATATTGACTTTGGCTTCCTAGATACAGAATTCACGATAGACGTAGATGAGTTCCTTAGAGATGTATAAAATAAGATTTTGTTTCATGTATGATGATTGATCCAATTAGTGTCTTATCAAAGATACTGTGCTAATTACCAATTTAATTAGGTTGTAATGATTCATGGCATTATGGTCTTTATGATATACTTTATTTTAGTTTATGCTTACTTTTGAAACTCTTTTTATGTACAAGCTGCATTAATATTGTTGCAAATTTAATTTCTTTTAGTTTGGAATATAATTACTTGCTTAGCAAAAAAAAATAAATAATATTTACTATATCTAAGTAATTTTATTTAAAAAATTTATAAATAAAATAAGTTTGGTTATCAATGAACCCCTCCACATTTATCAAATATGCCACTTCCTACACATAAGTAGAGTCTAAAATAAATTATGAGAAGAGTTAATCATTAAAGATTTATGGTTAATCTTTGGAGATCATTTACAGATAATATAATAAGAAATCATATAGCTCTATATTCAACCTGTTCGACAAATGTAAAATTTGATTATAGTAAATCTTACTGCAATTTCTTTAATACTTTTATAGTGTCAAGCTCCAAAAATTACGAGACATTCCAAATAGATCTCATCCATCGAACAAGAAAAATAAAGTGGAAATAAAAACAATTACATATACATAATTTGGAAAATAAATTACATTAAGGAAGGACAAATTGAATCCAAATAGATGTCATGAGCTCGCGTAGCCAACTCCTGGAAGATCCTGGGTTTTATACCTTGCAAGATATACAACAAGTCCAATCCATTCCTTGAATGCACATCTCAATTGCAGAGACTTCAGTCAGGCGATCTTTGCACTCTAGACTCGATGCGTGCCAACGATTGGCTCATCCTTCCGCTGGTGAGTCTTAGTCAACTCAGTCATACTGATAATACGTCGAGTGCTATAGAGCCTGTTCAGGAACTCTTCCTCCATTTGATCCCAACTATCGATGGATTGTGAGGGTAGATATGTGTACTAATCAAAGGCCATGCTTTTAAGAGAACGAACAAATTGTTTGACCAGGAAATCGTCTATGGGACCAGCATTGTTGCATGTTTCCACAAAGTGAGCAATGTGTTGCTTAGGATTTCCCTTCCCATCGAATGACTGAAACGTGGGGGGCTGGTGTTATAGTTTTATCTTAATACCGCAAGTGAATATTGTCGTAGCACATATGGGTCGAACTCAGAGAGGTGCAAAATTAAACACTAGTTGATTCTAAACTATGAAATAACTACACAATCCAAATATCAAGAGAATTCTATGTAACTAATAGCTAAACTAATAACAACTAACAAGATATGACAAACTCGATGAATATAATAATTAAAACACTAAGATTAAGCATCACCACTAGTATGAATTGATCAAAACATAACTCACATCCCAGTTATTCAATTATAGTTTAGGCGAGATTGACATTCCCTTATGACTTAGCAATGAAGCATAGCTGCAAATCGAAACTAAATCCTTAGTCATTCTTCAATACATATAGCTCACTTTCGTGATAGCAAAAAGCCTAACTAACATGTATGTCTCCTATTTTCATGGCTTACACACATAATTAGAAGCATTAAAAACCAATGTCAAATAATTTCCAATTTTAGTTCTCACCTATTTTCATGGGAGAATTCAAATCAATGAAAAGACTATCTAAATTAAGACCCAACTTTCGTTGATGAACTCAATTAACAAAAATAACAATTTAGGATCAAATAAATAACTCCTAACTTCAACTCCAACTTTCATTGGTAATATAAAATTAGGGCTAAATCAAGATGCAAAATTGACAACAAAAACAATCTTATCAAACCTTAAGCATATAACTCAATAACATGGGGATTTAAGAAACAATTTACATGATCAATCCATAGTAGGGCTAAACTCATCAATCCTAGATAAAAGACTACTCACTAAGCATACATAGCAATAGAATCAATAAACTTAATATAAAACATAATTAAATAAACAAAAGATAAGGAAAAGAATAAAAATAATGCTTGAATAGAATATGAATCTCCAATCTTGAATCTCCAAAATAGCAATAGAAAATAATTTAGGGCTAATATGGAAAAATAGAGAGAAAACCTAGATGAGAAAAATAACGTGTACTTTTAATAATGAATAGTATCCCCTAACCTAATTAGAAATCCTCTAATTTAAAATTGTATCTCCTAATACTAGTAGAAAACTAAGATACAAGATAAGGAAGGTCAATTAGACCATTAAATGGCCGAAATTAAGTAATGTGCTCGCGCGTAAGAAGTCTCAGCAGTTAAGGGCCCACTTGCGAAGCCCATATCTCCTATAATATAACTCGCCTTGGGTCGTGAAACTTATTGTTGGAAAGCTCTTCAAGTCTAGTTTCCAATGCCACTGGAATCATCCAATTATAAATGACGAGTCAAAAGTTATGGGTAAAAGAGTAAGTAGGACTCAATTTTCACAATTCTTTAATCAAATTCCAACTTCGTTTTAGCTCCAATTTGCACTCAAATATTACGTAACGATCCTTATCAGCGTAGTTTGCTTTCAATTGCTCCTAAGTACTCAAGCTTGTCCAATAATACTCTAATTATGTTCTCAATACCTGAAATTCATCAAAGAATACCAAAAACACATGAAATGAGTAATATTTCGCAACTTAAGTAAATATATGTAATTATGAACTACAATGCACCTAAATGCTCCTAAAATGCAACCTAAATGCACCTAAAAACTATATAAAAATATGATAAATCAGCTGGTAGCCAAAAGATATATGTAGCTTATCAAATCTTTTGGTTTAAGGCTTTACATAGCGATGACTACCTTGAGAACTTTTCCCAAGTTGATTTGACAGCGTGAGCTATCAACAATTCAAGTTGTCGAGGTGTAGGTGAGTGGTGAGAGTCTTCACCGCTCTCACCTTCACTTTTATCCCCACCCTGCCTTGATGATGCGTCGCTTCTCTCAAGTTTGAGAAGCAATGGATGATGCCTCGCGCGCGTTCAACCAAGGCAGTTGAGCCAAACATAGGGGTTTCACGCTCCTTGGGTGAATCAAGCATGACAGATTATTCAACAAAAGTAGGCTTATAGAGTTTTCTCTACCTGGAAGGAATTATTGCAGTTCGGAGCTTTGCAGCAGCGACAACAACCTTCTTCATTCCTCAAGTGCGAAAACCTAGAGTCATGTGATCTATAAAGTCACCTAATGTTACAGATTTTCGTGGGGCATCGACAGAGTTTTCAGAAGATTGAGATATGTTCTTCGTTGAGACCATTTCTCAGATTTGTTGCTGATGACGAAACAGAGATGAGAGGCAGAGATGGTCCCACCGAGCGTGCCAAAATTTGTATATACAAACAACGAGTCAAAATAACAAAAAAAAAAAACAAAAAACAAAGTAACAATGAAATTTTATTTCAATAAATGTATTGAGTACAATCTCTGTAGACAGTTTATAATAAAAATAAACTTAGTCCTCTGATTATGTTACGCATCTGGAGAGTGACATGTGTTGATGCCGATGTGGAATTGAGTGTAGGGTAACATTTTGTCAACTCAAGCTGAGTTTGAGTGTCGGATGACGTTTTGTTAACGTCAACCTGAGGTTGAGTTTTGTTTAAGTGTATTCGAATGACGGTTGACAAAAGCTTGAATCTCAATCGAATATATTTGAGTGTATCTGAACAATCGACACATATTTGATGTGCTTGTTGACTATTTGCAGAGAGAATTCCAAGAGAATTGTATGAGCTCTTGAGAATAATGATTTTCTGGTCCCCTCAACTAAAGGAGGTGATGTCTACTTATAGGGAATGGAAATCCCTTCTTGGATTTCGTAGTTTATTGAATTGATCCCCTTTATGACTTGGAAGTCTTTTTTACCTTTGCCATTTGACCATCTTACTTGGACTAGATAGTATTTTACAATCCGAATTATATTTGTTTGATTTAATTTGGATGTTTTATATAGGTGGGCTAAATTAATGAAATTGTACTAATTATATTTATTTTAGCTCAATAATAATTAATCTAATTTAACATAGAATACTAACAAAATTTTAATGTCTACAGAAGCTAATAGCAAGGGTTGGAAAGTGTTTGAATTTGACATTAATAATGCCTTTCTTCATGGTGACCTTCATGAAGAGATTTATATGAAAATGCCAGAAGGGGTTCCAAACACTTTGTTAGGGTTCTATTTTAATACCGCAAGTGGACGGTGTCGTAACACATACGGGTTGAACTCAGGGAGGTGCAAGATTAAACACTAGTTGACTCTAGACTATGAAATAGCTACACAATCCAAATATCCAGAAGAATCTATAAACTAATAGCTAAACTAATAACAAAATATGACAAACTCGATGAATATAATAGTTAAAAACACTAAGATTAAGCATCATCACTAATATGAATTGATCAAAATATAACTCACATCCCAGTTATTTAGTTATAGCTTAGACGAGCTTGACATTCCCTTATGACTTAGTAATATAAAGCACAGCTGCAAACCGAAACTAAATCCTCGGTCATTCCTCAATACCTAGAGCTCACTTTCGTGATAGCAAAAGGCCTAACTAACATGTATGTATCTTATTTTCATGACTTACACACATAATTAGAAGCATTAAGAACTAATGTTAAATAATTCCCAATTTTAGTTCTCACCTATTTTCATGGGAGAATTCAAATCAATGACAAGATTATCTAAATTAAGACCCAACTTTCATTGATGAACACAATTAATAAAATAACAATTTAGCATCAAACAAATCTCTATTATATAAGGGAAGAGATGGGGGACACCAAAATATAAAAACCCCTATTTTACCCTCACTAATTTAAGCAAATTACAATAAATCAACTAATTTAGCAAATTACAATAAATCCTCTAAGAAGAAAAAAAAAAAAAAAGAAAAATACACGTAAACTAACTAAATTATTCAAAAACTAAATAGAAAACCAACTACACCTAACCAGCGAGGGAAAATACTTAGGCATTGACCACAAATGTAACCACCAAAATAATTCCTAATTATATGGAAAAACACTAATGCAACCATGGCAGTTTTTCTATTTCTCCATTTCCTCTGCTTTCCCTTTCAATGATCGCAACTTCTCCCCTTCAATAATCTAAAAAACACACCAAAATTAGTTGCAGCATAAAGTAGAATAGAGATAATTTATACAAGACTGGTAATTTCATAGCATAAAGAAAGTGATTTGATCAAAATATACTGAGAATGTCATTCATTTTTTTGGTGTGAGATTTCTGCAGGGTATTGTTCACAAGCCAAAGGGAGCAAAAATAGATGACTAAATACATCATTCAATTGAAAGGTATTTCTTACTTCTCTCACACAATACTAAAAATAAGAAGTTCACAACAAACAAATCTTATGAATTAATAGTGGTTTTTGTGTGAGTTTTATTTGGGGACGATCCACGATAATCGTGCAAGTATCCTCAATCGAGATAGCTGGCAAAAAGGCGGTTGCAACTTGCAAGGTGAATGAGAAAAAGGTTGGTGTGTAGTTGCAAATTGTTTTCTTACTACTATTCAATTGTGAACCAAAATTAATGTCAAGCATCAAACAATAAAAGTTTAACCGTAAAAAAAAACACAGCTTTAATTAATTGTGAAACCAATATACTAATCCTTAAAAAAAAACGAAAATGAAATGGTCAAAATTGATAAAAATAAGATAAATAATTGTTTTCATTTTTTCTCCTACATTTTTCATCTTTTTTCTAATTTTTTTTTCCAATTTCACTTTCCACCAATTTTTTAAGTGTCTCTTAAAGACCCTATTTTTGGTATTCACACATGCATAGAACAAATTAACTAAACCCAAATAAAGAATTATAGAAAAACGCACACAAATTGGACGAAAACCCAATTTTTTTTTTTTTTAAGAAAAACCATTCAAGAAAACAAAACAAATCGAATACATCTTTATTCAAGAATTGTGAAATAAATATATTATTCCTCAAGTTAGTATTTTTTTTGTAACACCGTGCTTTTAAACCCAGCAAAAATTGTTTCTTAAAAACTCTAATTGGATTTTACACATGCAAAAACAAAAGGAAAAGATCTATAATTTACCTGCAGTCGAAATCAGCAATTACCAAATTTAGCTTCATTCCAGTTATCTTCCTCTACCTTCAATTGAATCATGAATGATGTACAGAGATTAAAAAACCGTGTTTGAGAGGATATAGAGAAAGAGAAATAGTGTGGTACAAGAAAATAGGAAATATGATGATGAATGATTAGATGAGAATATAAGATGCTGATGCGTGATTAGGAGGCAGTAAATAAAAAAGGGTGAGGGGGAATGGAGGAGTTTGGTGAGAGAGGGAGAGTGTACTTGCCTACTTGGTATTTATGTTTGGGTATTAGGCGTATAACAATCTTTAGGCTCCCCCAACTATCAAATAGAGATAATATACAAAAATTAGATTAATATCTACTTAAATTTATTGTACACATGTCTCATTAAATAATTATCAGTACAATCCACGTGATAGACATTTGGTAATATTAATTACTTTTTTAAAAAATTAGATTAGTATCTACTTAAATCATAATCAGCCTTCTTTCTTTCTCTAAACTTATTATTTCAAGATTATGAGATGTGATTATACTATTCGATTTATTTTTTATATGGTTTCGCACATATATAAAATGTATTATTGAGCCGTTTGCTTAATATAATAGAGATGATATCATACTTTACTTTACGAGATTTTGTGCTCAAATTCTGCTTCGTATTTTGCTTTGAGTTATCTTTAACTTTCAGTATGAGATGTATAAATTTGTCATATATAATTTCGATTATTTATGGCAACAAGGATGAAACACGAAAAATTAGAAAAGGTAAAAACAGAAAAATAAAAAAGGATGTAACCACCTAATTAATTAAAGTAAAAAACTTATATGGACCTGGTCCACACTAAATTAGTGTGGACTCAATGCTAATTCATGTGATTTATGAAAAAAAAGTTACTATATAAAAAAATAGATATAAAGATGAGTAAATATAGATTGTAAAGTTTGACTTTGTGAAAAAAAAAAGTTACTATGTCATAAAGTGAAACTTTTATTATGATAAACTAATGTAAGAAAGAGTGACTATATTAAAAAAAGCAGTCACCATGGTAGATAGTAACTGTGTATTGTAACTCAAGATTTTAAAAGGTTACTATATGGAAAAAAAAGGTCACTATGTTGAATAATTGGTTTTCATCCACAATAATATTATTGTAGGCCAGGTCCACGCAAGACTAACTCTTAATTAAATACATAAAAAGATAAAAAAAGACTAACAAAAAGAAAATAGTGAAAAATTACAACACAATCAATTACTTCCCTCCCAACTAAATTTTTAAAAAATTTAAAATCCCTTATTTAGTGTTGATAAAATGATTACTGATTTATTAGGTGTAATTAGCAACTAATAATCTACATATTTTTGCACGCACCGCGTGCTTATAAGACTAGTATTCCTAATCTAAACTCCAACTTTCGTTGATAATATAAAACTAGGGCTAAATCAAGATGCAAAATTGACAATAAGAACAATCTTATCAAACCCTAAACATATAATTCAATAACATGGGAATCAGAGAAAAATGATATGATCAATTGGCTCAACTTAATCCTAGATAAAAAGACTACTCACTAATCATGGCAATAAAATCAACAAACTTAATTGAAAACATAATTAAATAAAAAGAGAAGAGAAAGAATAAAACTTGATACACAATACTTGAATTGAAGGCGAATATGAAATCTTCAATCTTGAATCTCCAAATTAGCAATAGAAAATAAACTAGGGCAAAACTAGAGAGAAACTAGAGAGAAAACCATAATAAGAGAATAACGTGCAATTAGAAATAATGAATAGATAATAGAGATCTTAACCTAATTAGAAATCCTCTATATAAAGTTGTATCTCCTAATACTAGTAGGAAACCAAGTTACAAGATAAGAAAGGTCAAACAAATCATTAAAAGGCCGGAATTAAGTAAATCGCGCGCGCGTATGAAGCCTCAAGCAAACTGGGCCAACTAGTGAAGCCCATATCTCCTAGAATATAACTCGTCTTGGGTTTTGCAACCTATTGTTGGAAAGCTCTTCAAGCCTACTTTCCAATGCCACTAGAATAATCCAATTATCACTAACGAGTCAAAAGTTATGAATAAAATAGTGAACATGACTCGATTTCCACCATTCTTTCATTGAATTCCAACTCCAATTTAGCTCCAAATTGCACTCAAAGATATTCAAAATGATCCTTATCAACGTAGCTTCCTTCCAATTGCTCCTAAGTACTCAAGCTTGTCCAATAACATTCCAATTATGTTCTCAATACCTGAAATTCATTAAAGAACACCAAAAACATACCAAAGGAGTAATATTTCGCAAATTAAGTAATAGTATGCAATTATAAATTATAATGCACCTAAATGTTCCTAAAATACAACCTAAATACACCTAAAATCTATATATAAATACGACACATCAAACTTCCAATCATGTTTGTAGACTTCTCAAGTCACTTTAATTATGGCCTTAAACAGGCTTCAAGACAATGGTTTACAAAGCTTCATGAAAAATTACAGTCTCAAGGCTTCAAACAATCTTAAAATGATTATTCTTTGAACCTAAAAAAAGAAGGGTCCGGCATTACTATAGCTGTTGTATATGTGGATAGTATCATCCTTACTAGCACCAATATTGATACTATTGCAGCCCTCAAAGTTCATCTTCACTAGGTTTTCAGCACCAAAGACTTAAGTGAACTACATTCTTTTTAGGGATTAAAGTTAATTCTTATCCTATGGGCATGATTGTATCTCAAAAGAAGTTTACACATGAGCTTCTTGCAGCCTTACTATAATCTTAACAGGATTACATTTACTCTTCTACCTGCTAGAGTCAAATTACACTATGATTCAGGAGATTTTTATGGCGATCTTGCTTTATACAGATGCCTAATGGGAAAACTCGATTTCCTTACCCACACTAGGCCTGACATAGCTTTTCTTTGTTCAAACATTCAGCCAATTTATGCATGCTCCAAGGGTGCCTCATGTTCAAGCTCTTGCTCATACTCTTAGGTATGTTAAACATACTATTAGTCAAGGCATCTTCTTTGAAAGCTACTGAGTCAACTTATTTTGCAAGCATACGGTGACTCGGGCGGGCCTCTTATCCAAATGCAAGAAAATAAGTTTCTAGCTATGTCCTTCTTCTTGGTCAATCACTCATCAGTTGGAAATCCAAGAAACAGTCTACCATTTTCGAATCCTCCTATGAAGCTGAATAAATAGCTATGGCTCATGCTGCTTCAAAAGTAACTTGGCTAGTCAGGCTATTGGAAGAATTAGGGATTTCTAATTTGAAGCCAATTACATTGTACTGTGACAACCAGTCAACATTACATATTGCCAAAAATCCAGTTTTTCATGAGAGAACTAAACATATAGAGCTGGATTGGCACTTTGCTAGAGATAAAGTTCTAGAAGGCCTACTTCAACTCAGCTATTAACCTAACAACATCAACTTGCTGATGTTTTCGCCAAAATACTGCCTATTGTTCAGCATAATATTCTTCTCACCAAACTAGTTGAAATGGTTCCTATCACACCATCTCCTAGTTTGAAGGGGGGGGTGTTGGTGATACTTATTCGACTGTTTCTCCCCTTCCACATTAGCATCCTCCGATCGAAAATTGTTGCACACAACGGATGCCGTTGGATATTCTTCTAACAAACTTCTATTATGTATTCCTAATGGTAGTTAGAATACAGTTACAAGACCCTTTTATCTTGTATCAACATTCTTAGCTTGTTGTTTACTCTTTTATTACTTGTTTGTATATGTAGATAAAGGGGTTCATTGGATTTTTTTTATAGATAAAACACCCTTACATCTTCACTTTTTTAAACCAATCCCCCTTTTGTATTTATATTTTAACTAAACCCCGAAACGTTTTGTAAACTTTTTGGTAGCAAACCCAAACCTTAACTTCAGTTAAATTTAAACGTTTGTGGGACCCGTACTTTCCATTTCCCTCCCAATTGTTGCATGAAATGACCTGTTTAGCCTTGGGTAATTAAAATCCTCAACGAACCATTCATCTCTCTCATTCAATTTATTACTTTCATTTCATCTCTCCTCACCGCTTCACTCGGTGATTCCATCTCTCTCTCTTGTCATCATCTCTCCCTTTTCATCTTATATTTCGGTCTCTCTCATCCGGATAGGGTTTGCAAATACGGTCTCTCTCTTGTCATCATGGAGAATTCTGTAATGACAGAACAAGGGAAGCTTTTATGGGCGGTAAAACAAGAGCTTGGTGTCATCATATGGAGAATTGCTTTGGTTTGTTGGATTACTTTAATGGTTCTTAGAAACCCTAATTTCTAATTGCTTGTTGATGTTTTAAAAATTGATTCTTTAACAAATGTGCTTGTTATTGGTAACCTAACTCTAAAATTTATGGTCCATATAATATATTTTTTTTTTGGTTAAAAATGTTTGTTCTTCTTTGAAACATTTTAGGTTAAATTCCACTCATCTCCTACTTGGTTGTGCATCATGGTGGTAATTGTCAATTGATTGATGGTAAATCTATGTATGTTGTTTGGGGGGGGTAAAATTTGTATGAGGGAAGGTGTGTGCTTCAAAGAGGTAAACATGGCAACAATAAGAGGTTATGTGATGCAATCACGGAGAAAACCGAATTTAATAGGTTGTAATACTTTCGTCTGTGGTATAAGAATTCTAGAATGGAACTGATTTCTTGGAACACCAAAATCGTCAATTGATAGTGGAATTGCAACTTTTGGTTCGAAAATTTGGAGTTCCAGCTTCAATTTGTGAGTGTCGAAATATGACCGTTGTAAGAGAGCAAGGAACCTGAATTGGGGGTGAAAAGGTAGTTATATAATAGTATATGTGGGCCCCACAAACATTTAAATTTAACCCGAAGTTAGGATTTGGGGGTGCTACCAGAATTTTTAGAAAATGTTTGGGGGTTTGGTTAAAAAAATTAATACAAAAGGAGGGTTGTTTTAAAAAAGTGAAAACCTAAGTTGTTTTATCAAAAAAATCCTAATTCATTTTCAACTTTTCTAATTCTGATCAAATGATCAGTTTTCTCTCTGTAACAAAACCTCTCATAACTAAAACACTAGGAGGTTCAATATTATGAACTGATTTTTCTTTCCTGATTCAATTGATTCAAATTGTTTTCGTTTATGAATTTCATTAGTTCATGAAATTCAACACAGATGTTTGAGATTATCGCAAGCGAATTATTAGGAATATAGTAAAATATTGGATCTTATTCTGACATCTAATTTTAGCATAACTTGTTTTTTTCCTGCTATTACATATTCGATGGGTGAAAAATGTGGCAAAATCACCTTCCCTTCCCCGCTCTTATCTCACTTAACTTGGTGTTTATTGACTTTTGTGCATTGCGAAGGTCGATCTAAAACCCCTACAATGAATTGAGAGTTCACTTGCCAAAAAAATAAACCAAAAAGAATATTGATATTAGTTTTAGTATTGTGCAATAATTCCACAATTTTGCCAGAGCTTCACATTGTTAAACACCCGAAATGTCTCCTTTCTGAACTTTTGTGTACAAAAAAAAAAAAGGGATCAAAATATTGACATGCTTAGGACTGAATAAACCTTAATGACAATGTATCATCATCACTGAGTACCCATTACACTTGTATTAAACTGATCAAAACCGAAAATGATAACAAAACCAGAAAGTGGAAAACAATGTAAATGATAACATCAAAACAAATATTTCAAGATTGAAGATTGTGGTTATAACAACAGACTGGAAACTCGTCGTCGTCCGATGATTGAATGTATGGATGCTTTGGATAGGAAAGGTTATTATACCGTTATGCACAAACTCCAGCAACCACATCACCCACTTGTGTACATTTTAGTCCTTCACAACAAGCATATGGACCTTTACGAGCACATAAATTGCCTGAACCTTGACAATTCGTGATGGGTGCCTCAGCTAGCGTGTTTTGAGGTGCCTTAATTGGGATTTGAGAATCCAAGCCTTCAGGTCTAGCAATGGTTGGACCTGAATGTATGTACAATACAAATAGAAATATATTTGCCATTAGTTAAGTAAGTCCTTTAATTTTAAGACTCTTCATTCTTGAAACTTGGTAGTCCCAGTAATTTCTATGATGAGAAAAGAGAAACAAAAAAAGAAAAACAGATATATATATATATATATATATATATATATAGGAATAGGATCTTGTGAAAACAACTCTTAATCTGAAAACTGAAAACAGGGTAACTATTACCACTTTTAGGGCAACTTTATATATTTTAAGGGTAACTTTTACTAGTTTTAGGGTAACTAGATTATATTAAGGATAATTTTATGTATTTCAAGGGCAACTTTATATATTTTAAGGGTAACTTTTACCAGTTTGGGGTAACTATATTATATTAAGGATGACTTTATATATTCCAAGGGCAACTTTATATATTATAAGAGTAACTTTTACCACTTTTAGGGTAACTTTGAGTATTATAACAGTAACTTTGACTGATATGCAATCAATCTTCTTGCAATTTTAATTTTCAAAATCTTTCGTTTCAAGTGGTAAGTCTACTTTTATGCTTTTGGCGTCCTCTTTGTTATTTTTATCTTGTTCATTATGGTATAGCATAATATGTGTTTTATTAGTTTCCCAAATATTGTTATTTGTTGTTGTTTTAAAGCTATTTGTTACCTCCTCTCTCTCACATATCTTTGGCGAATTTCATACAACCTATTAGCTCAATTGGTAGAGCATTGTGTAATACACAACGATGTAGGTTCGAATCCTGCATAGGTTTAACTATAATCAAAGTTACACTAAAAGAAGTTACCCTTAAAATATATAAAGTTGCCCTAAAAGTGGTAAAAGTTACCCTTAAAATATATAAAGTTACCCTAAAAGTGCTAAAAGTTACCCTTGAACATATATATAAAGTTACCCTAAAAGTGCTAAAAGTTACCCTTGAACATATATATAAAGTTACCCTAAAAGTGCTAAAAGTTACCCTTGAAGTATATATATAAAGTTACACTAAAATTGCTAAAAGTTACCCAAAAATTGCTAAAAGTTACCCTGTTTTCAGTTTTCAGATTAACAGTTGTTTTCAGCGGATCCTACCCCTATATATATATATATATATATATATATATATATATATTCAGCCCGAATTACTAGTTATATACTTATTTGAGAATTTGCGGTCGGAGTATGTTAATTTTGACCAAAAATGTATTTTCATGCTAATAAAGCAATTTAGTAAAACTGTAGTTAAAGATGTACTAATCTTATAAAAGTATACAATTACACAAAGTTCAACTGTTTAAGGCCCCCGGGGTGGGGGGAGGGGACAAATTACCTGATGTAGTAAGTAGAAGAACGGCTAACATCACAGCCATAAGAGAGTAGTTGATGTGAATGCTCCCCATTTGTATGTATATGATGATGAAGAAGAAGGTATAAGAAGATGCACTTCAAACTTAATTAATACTGTTGACTTGGACAATATATTGTGCTCGATGTTGCCCCTGGCCTATTTATAATATTGGCCAAACACCCCATAACAATATTTTATCCCAAAATATGAGCTGTATAGTAATGTAGTGCCTGCAATAAATACGAGATCAAGATCATATTTCTGGTGGAATGTTGAGAGGAATTTGAATTCATGTGCGAGTTTGTCCATATTAGAACTTGGACTCAACTGAATTAAACTCGAACTAGCTAAACTGAACTGAACTAAGTTGGACTGAAATAAGCTGAATTGAACTGAAACTGTGTCCAAAAGAGCTAAAGAGGTGGAGAATGAATAAGGACTCTAGAGTCTCACGATGCATAAGGATGTGATTATGTGAAGTCCTTAAATCATATTCAAGGATCAAGTACACTTAAACTATATCTAATCATTCTTGAACTATCAAACTGCGTAAACGACTGTCATGCTTGTGACTATATTTACTCTTGAGCTACTCTCTCACTTATAGATGAATTTGTAAATGAAAAAAAAAAACTAGATCTTCTTTCTTTGTTAACTACCATCCGTATAGATTTATGGCTATCACTGTTCAATTTACACTATTAATATAGTAGTAATATATAGTTCCATGACTCTTAATTACCATCCGTATAGATTTATGAAATTTTTTGTTAGTTAGTTAGGAGTCTAAACCTAAATAAACCATGGTTAGTAGGGGTAAGGCAAAACTTAACAGAAGTATTAAAACTAAACATGAAATTAACATTTAAACCTTATTATTAATGCTACTTTTGGGTAAATTAGGAAAATTGAGGCCTAACAATGGGAAAAAAGAAGTTGAATCTATCATTGAGAATTCTCAAAATTAGAAGCCTACCATTGGGAATTTTCCATAACATATAAATTGGTTCGCTATATTGTCAAGTTCATTGTTTTCAAATAGAACCGTATTGTACTAAGAAGTGGTTACTCTCTTCCAGCAAACTCAAGGTGTGTGTACTGTGCATGTTGGTCAGCATATCACTTTTGAGTCTACCTTTCCTACGCTCATCAAATTCCGAGTTCATTCACCACATATTTGTGTGTATCTGGAGCATGATACATCATCTCAAATTTTTGTTCATCATGTGCTTTGTACATGAGTACATTGATGGAGAATGTGAGAGCGTATATGCATACACCGGTTTGTAGGACTCAAATTGATAAGAAATTCCCAATAGAATCTGACTAGCTAATCATCAACTTTTGTGGCGAGTTAGAGAAGCTCAGAATCACCATGAGTGTTTTCTATGTAAAGCCTAAACCTCGTAAAAATTGGCTCAACCTGAGAAACTGGTAAAAACTGAATTTGATTTCTTTTGGAATGGTTAAAAGTGACTTGAAAACTTGAAGTCCCAGAAATGCTTTTTATTTTAATTCCGAGTTAACTAAACTTGTTCGTGTATTAGCCAGTTTATTTTAATATATTGCTCCCTTTAAACAAAAAAAAAAAAAAAGAAACGCTTTTTATAAAACACACTTTAGACTAGACTAATTCAATAAAAATAGCCTTAAAATTTGTATAACATGAAAGGTTGACCTGATCCCTCACGAACAACTAACAAAAGCAAAATGAAAATTACGAGATCTCTGTATACATTGATACCAAAATACAATTCAAACCCATTTTTTTGTTAACCGACTCCAAAATAACCTGATCCGACCATTTTGCCAGGTGTAGTATACAAATAAATTAAAAGAAATAAACTATCGTGGCACCAAAGGTTCCATAAACAGCAAAATGTTGGAGAACATGGAATGCCACAACTTCAGCACGCTACAGTTGTCTAAACGACCATTATTATATAATTTTGAGTAACTTAATCGGTTTAAATTTCTTAATATGGTAATAGAACTTTTTGGAATCTTTTCTGCTCAAATTATCAAAAAAGATGAAGGAGATATAGATATTACCTTTGCTTGTTTGTGTTGGAGGGCTTGGGTTCTTCAATGGGGGTTGTCGCATCTCATTGCCATTCTCCACTTTATTTGGGATTGGGAGCAGTTAATATAATGGGAGGGAAAGAAAAAGAATTGAAAAGGAAAAGAAGAACATCAAAAAGAATTTGAGCCATTGCACTGTTGCAGGGATTCAAATGAATATAAGCTACCTTCTATTTTTTTTTTCTTTATTGAGGTGTATTAATGACATCAAATTAGGGTGGTCCCATTATACAAAAAAGGATGGAAAAAAAAGTCAATGTCGGAAAATGGACTTTTTGGTCGGAAAATGTTGAGTTGGTATGAAACAACAAAGGGATTATTATATTAGGTCCTTTTCAAAAAAAAAATTTTATTAGGTCTTTCCCAACAAAATAGCTATTTTAATAGGTCTTTCCCAACAAAAAATTCATGGTAATATGATACTCTATCATCACTTTCCACATCTTCAGGGATTTTGTGAAAGGGACAAAATTTGACGACGTGGTTGCCATTAAAGGAATTAGATAAGATGATAAAAAAATATAGAGGTCAATGCCACAAGTTGAGCACGCATTAGTAGTGAAAAGAGTCTTCCAACCATAATTATAAGCATTATGAGAAATTGAGTATATTATGATCGATTTTCAAATAATATCTTAATAGATTATACACTATCTATCATTGTCCCCTTCAGGAAGTTTGTGAATGGAATAAATCCAACGACATGGTGGCTACTAATAATAGTTCGTGATGTGCCAGAGTAGCAGCAGTAAGTAGTAGTAACGTAGACCTGTATATTTTTTTCTTTTGGTGAAAAGAGTAGACCTGTATATTATTATACTCCAAAACAAGTTATGAATATATCACAGGAACTCAGGAAGCATTATTATAAATACTCGAATCCAGAAGGTAGTATGAGCAGCAAACTTACAGTACAATTAAGTTTATTGGTAACGAATTAAATATTAGCAAATGGCAAAGTTCAGTAACAACTTGTTTGTCATGACAATTTTGTTCGCAGTTTTGGCCCTTAAAGTATCAGGTTTGTTTTGAACATTAACACATACAATATACTACTTTCAAGTATTTGAAAACTGTGCAACGTTATTTTACAAATGTTAATGTTTTTTGTTTTTGGGTCGTGTTACTAACAGCTTATGAGTCCTATGCTGAGCAACCGGCGTACGAGCAACCAGCGTACGAGAAGCCAGCGTACGAGCAACCAGCACATATGTACCCTCCAAAGACGGAATCACAGCCGCCACAGACAAATCCTACGTGTAGGAAAATGACTGAACTTTGTACCAGTTACGGCGATTACAGTTGTTGCGAGGGATTCACGTGCACTGGTTGGGCTGAAAATCTTCCAGGAGGTATTGGAGCATGCATGCCTCTCGGCCAACAGCCAAATGTACCGAAAGAAAAGTGTCAAAAGACTCATCAACAATGTCAGCCGTATGGTCCGTACAAGTGCTGTCCTGGAGATCGTTGCGTTCATCCTCGAACACTTCCTAAAATTGCTGGTCTTCGCCCTGGACAAACTAAGCTTCCTCCTGGTGTTGGTGTATGTGAGCCCATCAAATTTTGAGACCACTCTCAAATGCGGTGAAAAGCAATTCTTTTAATTCATTCATTTTATCATATTTTTATTTGTAATCTACTTATTATACTTTGTCAATTGTCCCTCTAGTTCGTTGCCTTTTATGTATCATTCAAGGTTGTATTTTCTGAGATCTATGTACATATCTGAGTTTCTTTATTACTGAGTTGTGAGATAATGATTGATTGCAAGACTACGTCAGTGTTTCCATGAGGAATATTAACACATTACAACCTAAGTAAGGATACAAGATAAGTACCATATATAAAAGGCTATAATAACATTGCAAATTTATAAGGAACTTAAGCTTATGAATATTTACATTGTAAGCAAATTAACACACCTCCTCAGTCAGAGAGGGGAGGGCAGTGAATGCTCAGATTGGAGCGAACCACATTGAATAAAGGATTAGGAAGACCTTTGGTGAAGATATTGTAGAGAATATAAACTTTCAATGATTATTATTAAAGCATATACAAGATATATATAGGCTAGATTGCCGTGAGAAGCTAAACTAACTATCTAAAGTTAGGCTAAGTATAAGGAGGCTAGTTACAAGGAGATAAGAAAGTTGACTACAAGATAAGTCTAACAAATTTACAAAAGAGTTTGAATAATTAGTTACGATAGAAGTGGAACTAATTATCCCTTAGTATCCCTCCTCAAAATGGATGGTCTCTTGACCAAGCCAATTTTGGACAGCAATGTTGAGTAACGAGCTAAAGCAAGAGGCTTTGTTAATGCATCAGCAAGTTGGTCGTCACCGGAGATGTGATGAACTTGCAGTTTGCCTTGCTGAACTTGCTCGCGAACAAAATGAAAGGCCAAGGCAAGATGCTTCATTCGCGAATGGAAGACGGGATTCCTCGAGTAATGTGTAGCGCTCAAGTTGTCACAATAGATGCTAGGTACTGTCGGGAGAGTCATACGGAGCTCCGAAAGAAGAGATTGGAGCCATAATAATTCAGCGGTGGTGGAGGCTACAGCTCGAAATTCGGCTTCGGTGGAGGACCGAGCTACTCCTTGCTGTTTCTTTGAGCTCCACGAGAGTGGATTACAACCCAAGTACACAATATGTCCCGAGGTAGACAAAAAAGAGTCATGATCACCAACCCAATCTGCATCACAGTAGGCATGAAGGCGGACGGGTGAGTGACGATGAATGATGAGACCATTATCAATGGTGCCATTTAAGTACCGAAGTAGGCGCCGAAGTGCAGCCCAATGTTTATCAATAGGCTTGTGCATGAATTGGGATAATTTATTAACAGCCAGACAAAACATCAATGCGAGTGAGAGAAAGATATTGCAACCCACCAACCAGTGCTCTATAATCTGATGGATTTGGAATAGGGGAGCCAGCATCAGTTGTGAGAGGAGGGTGAGCGATCATTGGTGTCGAAACAGGTTTGGCACTTGACATGTTTGCATGTGCAAGAAGGTCAGAGATATATTTCTGTTGATTGAGAAATAAACCTTTATCATGGGGTTGAACCTCTACACCAAGGAAATAGGACAACGGGCCAAGATCTTTCAAGGAGAACTTGGAGGCAAGAGTGTTAATGAATGCTTGCACTGCATTTGGAGAAGGACCCGTGATGATAATGTCATCGACATAAACAAGTAGATAAAATATTATCCCTTGGTAATGATACATGAACAAGGACGAATCGGCAATGGAGTTAGTAAAGCCAAAGGCCAATAAGAAAGAACGGGGTTCATTATACCATGCTCGCGGTGCTTGTTTGAGGCCATTGAGAGCCTTTCGGAGTTTGCGAACATAGGAAGGCTTGTCTTTGTCAACAAAACCCGGAGGTTGCACCATATAAACATCTTCATGAAGAGTACCTGTTGTGTTTGAACTTTGCATATTTTGATGATGATAAACACCTTGTGCTATAACATTATATGTATGTAACAGTGATCTAAGAAAGTTATCAAGATTGGAAGCTCATGAAAGATTGAAGACTTTCAAGAAATGGAAGTTTAGACATTGTTATATACTTGGTGATAATTACGCAAATGTAAAGTATTAGAACTGTGTGATAAACTTTGGGCTATAAATAGAAATGTGAAATTAGAATGATTATTATTTTTCTTAGAGTTAAGAAAATAGATAATCATATTAATTTCATATATCTATATAAAAAGGGAAGTTTAGTTTTTAAAATAAAAAGGATTTTATAAAAACTGAGTTTGATAAAACGTTTTGTATATAAAAGATAAAAGTTTTTTTGAAAAAAAAAACAGAATAAAAACGTTCTAAAGAATTTTAGTAAGAAGGAGAAAAACTGATTTTTTAAATGTGATAACGTTTGTTTAATAAAAACTGATTTAAGAGTTGATCTAGTTAATATAAGATATGGAGAAATCTTTATCCTATAAGGAAAAGAAAAATCAGTTTTTATAAATGATAAAATTGGTTTTTGAATAGGAAAAGAATGTTATCCCTTTATTTTAGGAATAAAAATTGTTCAAAAAGATAATACATCTTGGAGAAGGATTTTTATTCAGTTCACTAAGATATATAGCGGATAGAAATCAATATACAATCTCGCGTTTTCAGATTAGAGAGTTTAAGTTTTTTGAAAGCTGAAAACGATTTCCTAAGGCACAGAGTATGTCACAGAGTTCTAGTCAGATTAAGATATTAAACAACGTTTGTAATTGTCCTCTAATTTGCTTGAATAAGAAGCACGCTTTTGAGGGATTATTCTTTCTGTAATTTATGATATTATAGAGAGTAGCAACACTTAGGGTTAAGTGTTGGGGAGCACTACTAGAGTTAGTAGTGGGGGAATCGAATTGTATCAAGAGTTTGATATTTTGCGATTCAAGTAATAAAAGAGTAGTTTGTGTGGACGTAGATCTCAGAGGTGAGATTGAACCACGTTAAATTCCTGTGTTTTATTATTTGATATAATTGTTTTAGTGTTTAATTCAGTTTCGTTTGAGCAAAAACGTCAATCGGAGATTTTACGAGTGAATAACACAGTCCACGGCACTGTGCCATAAAGGTGTTTTTGCGAAAATCGATTAGATTTAGCCACTCAATTCAACCCCCCCCCCCCTTCTTGAGTGTCACCTTGTGTTCCAACAGTACCTTGAAGAAAGGCATTGTTAATGTCTAGTTGACGAAGAGACCACCCCTTTGTGACGGCAAGAGACAATATAAGAAGGACAGTGGTGGGTTTGATGACCGGACTAAATGTCTCCGAGAAATCAATACCGGGTCGTTGGTGAAAGCATTTGGCAACGAGCCTAGCTTTGTAACGATCAATGGCGCCTTTGGAGGTGTATTTGATACGGTAAACCCACTTGTTACCAACAAGATTGTGAGATGGATGTGGTGGAACCAAGTCCCACGTTTTGTTGCGAACTAGAGCCTCAAATTCTGCTGTCATGGCGTCACGCCATTGAGGACATTTAAAGGCTTGGGTGATGTTTGTGGGTTCAGTTGGTGGAGGGGAGGTTATACTGGAAGTGTAGGCATATTTGGGGTTGGGTTTTATGATATCATTTTGTAGGCGTGTCACCATTGTCCGTGAGGGACGTGGTGAGGGTGGTGAAGGAGATAATGGTGGTGATGAGAGAGGGGCGGAGATGGTAGGTGATGAAGTGACGAGAAGCGAAGTGGAGCCCGTCGACACCGAGATGGTGGCGGAAGCAGTTGGTGAGGTTGGTGCATTTTGAGAAGTTTGTGGAGTGAGTAATGTGGGATGACTGGGGTCTGCAAACCTGCACAAGTCATTAAAAGGAAATACATGTTCCACAAATTTCACATGTCTTGATGCATAAATACGGTTAGTGGATGGATGTAGACAATAATAGGCACTTTGGATAGGGGAATAACCAATATATACACAAGGAAGAGACTTTGGGTCAAGTTTGTGGGAGGTGTATGGTTTGAGCCAAGGGTAGCAAAGACAACCAAAGGTCTTTAATTTGTGATAATTTGGGGTAGAGCCAAATAGTTTGAAATATGGAGACTGATTTTTGAGAGAAGGGGTGGGCATCCTATTAATTAAGTAGGTAGCTGTAGCTAGAGCATTAGGCCAATAATGAGAGGGAATGTTGGCATGAGACAAGAGAGACAAGCCCGTTTCAACAATGTGGCGATGTAGTCTTTCCGCATAACCATTGTGTTCGGGCGTATGCGGTGGGGATGTAAGATGAGTAATACCATTAGTCGAAAGATAAGTGGTTAATTTGACAAATTCTCCGCCATTATCGGAGAAAAACTGTTTGATTTTCTTGTTAAAATAATTCTTGACTAAAGCTCTAAAGCGAATAAATGTAGCATAGACATCAGATTTAAGTTTAAGAGGGTAGAACCATATGTATTTTGTGAAATGATCAACAAAAATAACATAATATTTGTAATGATCAATAGATAATGTGGGAGAAGTCCATACATCAGAAAAAATTAATTCAAGAGGATTTTGAGAACTAATAGATGAATAAGAGCAAGGAAGTTTGTGACTTTTATTCATATTGCAAGCATTACAATTTGACATGTCAAAAGGAGGAATTGACAAATTGGAAGTGGAATTTAAAATCCTAAGAATAGAAGATGACGGATGTCCTAGCCGGTGATGCCAATCACTAGTAGGCAATTTGAGGGAAAAAACATGAGGCGTTGATGAGGGGTGCCACTCATAGACGCCAGCTCTAGTTGGACCCTTAAGGAGAATCGTGCCCTGCAAAAGCTCCTTGACACGAAAAAAAGATGGTAAGAATTCAATGGTAGTATTATTGTCTTTGCAAAATTGTGAAATAGAAAGGATGTTACGAGATATGGAGGGAACATGCAAGACATTAGTGAAACAAAATTTGTGAGAAAATGTATTTAATGAGAATGAACCTGCGTTTTGTATTGGTAAGGAGGAGCCATCACCAATAATTAATTCCTCAGTGCTATCATAAGGACAATGAAGAGATAAGTTTGCAAGGTCATTCGTGACATGATGGGTAGCCCCGCTGTCGAGGAGCCATGCATTTGAGGATGAGTGTGAGGCCATAGCAACATGGGCTTGTGGAGCATGAGGAGAAGGTAGTGAGTCCTTCTTGGCAGCACAATACGGCATCGGTGTAGGAACATGAATAGTGGGAAAGAGCCCTTTGAAAACAGCACAGTGACTAAGTGAGTGACCTTGCTCCCTACACCATTGACACTTACCAAGGTATGGCCTTCGGCCAGGTGGGGCGGTGTCAGTTGTAGCAGTGTGGGGCGCCTTGGGGCGATTATGAGCAAGGTTCACCGAGGCAGGAAAGGTGGTAGGGCTTTTGAGCGAAACCATAGTCTTCTTGGTGGTGAGTTTCTCGTGGAGTTCTTCAATGGAAATCGGAGTATCTCGAGCATTGACCGCATCAATGACCGACTTGTATTGCTCATAATCAAGACCAGACAACACCTTTTCAATGATGTCTTCTAGATCCATGGGTTTTCCCATAGCGGCGAGACGGTCAGTACAGGATTTTATGGCTTGCATATAAGAGGAGATGGATTGAGTGGAATGGGTAATAATAGCAAGGTTATTTTTAAGCTGTTTGTGATGCCACCTAGATGGGTTAGCATAGGTTTTGGCTAGTACGTTCCATGCATCCTTGGAAATGACCGTTTGAGATACTAAGGGAACAATGTCTTGGGAAAGAGTGCCGACGATGGCGCCAAAGACCAAGCAATCTTGGCGAAACCATGGGAGGGCAGCAGGGTTCACAATGGATGTGCCATCATCAATAACAATGGAGGCAGCAAGAGATGGTTGGGATCCATCAACAAACTTCCAAAGATCATACCCCAAGAGAGTAGCTTGAAGTTGAGTCTTCCAAGCAACATAGTTGGTTTAGGTAAGTTTGATGGAGTTGTGAATTTGAATAATGGTGAAAGGCTGGGAGGGGACATGTTGAGTGGGAATGACAACGATTTCGGGAGACATGGCTGCGGAAAGACTAAGGAAAAATAGGCTTAGGATCTTTAGAAAACTGATACCATGTAGAGAATATAAACTTTCAATGATTATTATTAAAGCATATACAAGATATATATAGGCTAGATTGCCGTGAGAAGCTAAACTAACTAACTAAAGTTAGGCTAAGTATAAGGAGGCTAGTTACAAGGAGATAAGAAAGTTGACTACTACCTCCGTCCCAGAATAGTCTGAACACTTTCCTTTTATGTTTGTCCCAAATTAGTTTGAACACTTCCATTCTTGGCATGGTCCCACCATTAATATATTATTTCTTTTACACATCTTTGGCCCACACTCTACCTTTTATCAATAAAAAGTTACCCAACTTTCTCTCTCCTCTAATAAAAAATAGCTCACCAACTCCTATCACATCTACTTTTTAAATAAAATAACATTTGATAACCACACCACAACTTATCACCTTAAACTACGTGGCCCAACAAGTGTTCAGATCTTTCTGGGACGGAGGGAGTACAAGATAAGTCTAACAAATTTACAAAAGAGTTTGAATAATTAGTTACGATAGAAGTGGAACTAATTATCCCTTATTAGATATAACCATATTCATCACTGGAAGAACATATGGATGGGTGTCAGGATTAATCTTAAAAATACATTTAATTGGCTTAATTATGGAATACATTTCCAAATTCTCATCGTCCACTCTTACTAATTGTTATCAATCAGAGATTGAGAGTAGAAACACCATTGTTGAGTATAATAGGGAAGCTACGAGGAAAGAGAAAGAGCTTAAGAGAGAATAGTAAAGGTCTACATTTTTATTATTATTATTGTGTTATGTTTTACAAAATGTATCTACTATTTATACTACAACTACTTCTAATATGTAACATACTACTGCATAGTTTAACTAACAAACTAAGTCAAGCCTATGTTAACTATATCACACACTCCAATACGCCCCCTCAAACTGGAATGGATGTAGACATTCCAGTTTGAACATAAATGAACCGGTTTGTATGATAGCCATAAAGTTGTGATGCTTGATCATTCAAGGAGAACAAATGAAGTTCAGATTCTGTTTTGTATTAACAACAGCTTGAAGGAGCTAGAACAATCTGAAATCAGTAGAGAAGCCAACAACATAAAACTCAATTCTTATGGCTAAACTTGCTAACTCAAGTTGTTGCTTGCCTTTTCATTCATACTCCAACACTACTACAAACCATTCATAGAAGCAGTAGAAAATAACTTGCAACCATATAACACAGTATTAGACATACGTCCCCCCTTAAGTGGTTGCAGGCATTTCCTGTTGAACCTCGTGAAGTTGCTGGCACTTGCTAGCAGTAATAAGAAGGAACTCATCTGGATCTTAGAATGGTGTTAAAGGATCACCAGGCATTAATGCACCAATACACACCAATACAGAGC
This sequence comes from Beta lomatogona, assembly GCA_947646795.1. NCBI lineage: Eukaryota > Viridiplantae > Streptophyta > Magnoliopsida > Caryophyllales > Amaranthaceae > Beta > Beta lomatogona. Next base: position 8,381,599 of record CANSNZ010000023.1, on the reverse strand, counting down.
AATACACCAATACACCAAAACTGATCATAAAGGATCACAACAAAGCCACCAATGGGCTCAACAAAGCCACCAATGGGCACAACATCACAGCAACATCATCACAACAAGATCACTCAGGATCACAATAAGGATGCCTCCAGGGGCACAACACAAAGACCACTAAATGGGTCACAACACAAACAGAACCCTCTATGGGTTCACAACTGACCTCATTTGGTCACAAAAAGATGACAAATCACCAAAACTTCAACAAGGGCTTCAAACAACCCCAACACCATACTCAAATAATGCAGGCAACAACACCAATATTACCATATCTTCAATGTCAACACAAACACAACACAAAACTGATCAACCACAATGCACCAAATACAAACTAATGCTCCAAACACAATACTCCAATAGGGCTCATATAAAGACAAAACAGGCCTTTAACTTCCTACTCTATAATGGCAGCTTGCAAGAACAACAAAGACAGGAATATAGCAAACCAATAGCACCCATTATCCAATCTCCAAGAAACTAAATACCACTATCAGAGCACAACCCACTATCACAAGACCTCCAAAAGCTCAAACAACATTAAACAACCTCCATTAACATCCAACAACACAACTCAACTCAAACACCAATAAAAATAAAAATAAAAACTGATCACTGTAGATCATAGAAAAAAATATTAGAGAATGCAATTGAAGGAAATTGAGTTGCTTACTTCAGATTCAGGCATGATGACAAATCAGATATGAAGAAAGAAAGACAGAATAGATGATTTTAAACTGTAACTCAGAAGAAGTAAGAGAAATATTAAGAATTGTGAAATGAAAATCAGAATTTCAGTTTGAATTGAAGTGAGAATTAGAGAAGGAACTGAAAATGAATGTCAAATTGAGGAGACACAACAACATCATCATTAGCCTCCATTATCGGCAACACTTAACGACAACAAGCGCCACCAATTAGCAGAAACCATCAATTTCAACCAAACACCTATAACACCCACCAACCAAAACCATCATCAATAACAACAAACACACCACCAAAAATCCTAAATTCACCAAAAACTTGCGGTAGCTATTCACCAAATTTCACCACAAAAATTCATGAAACTCGTAAACATAACAACATTAACTTGCAACCTATGAGTGAAATACGCCACATTCTCCTCTCACAAGAACCCATCAATGCCGTTTAGTTGGAGAAGCCTCTGTTAGTTCAGCCCAAACCCATTTCAAACCTAACTAACGACTACAAATCACGAAAATCCATCAATTAATCCAAGAAGCATTAACTCAACTACCCAGACAACAACTTAGACAAGATTATTGGAAGAAAGATGATGAAGTTACAAATTCTCAAACCCCGAATTTGGGGGTTGCAGTGTAAACCCAGAGAAGAATGATTCGCCAGAAATTCGAACAAACTAACTCAATAATGGTAATCCCAACTCAAACAAACCCTGAAGAATGTGAAAACACAAAGCCTTGCTTCAAGAATCGATCACAACCCAGATTTGTACTTCAACAAGCAATAAAACCTTCAACTATAAATCTCAAGATTCACATCAATTCATCAAATTCAACACTAATTCAACCATTTCAACAAATTCACCACTAATTCAACAAATTCAACTTCAATTCGTCAAGAAAATCGTCACGATTTCATCAATTTCATCAAAAAAACTCAACAACAAACTTTAATAACAAAATCACAGCAATCAACAACATCAAGCTACTACACGAGCTGAAGTTTCAAGTAAATTCAACTTCAATTGAACTCATTGAAGAATTCGCATCAAACTAGCAACCTCATTAGGATTCGCAAAAGAAGAAAAAGAGAGAGAAGAAAAACACACCATCAGACACTTCAATAGAAGAAGATGAACAGTTTGCGGAAAGAAAAACACATCACCAGAAACTTCAATAGAAGAAGACGAACAATTTTCGGAAGCGAAATTGTATCAGGATCAATGGTGCTCTGATACCATGTTATCAACCAGAGATCGAGAGTATAAACACCATTGTTGAGTATAATAGGGAAGCTAAGAGGAAAGAGAAAGAGCTTAAGAGAGAATAGTAAAGGTCTACATTTTTGTTATTATTATTGTGTTATCTATTACAAAATGTATCTACTATTTATACTACAACTAATTCTAATATATAACAAACTACTGCCTAATTTAACTAACAAACTAAGTCAAGCCTATGTTAACTATATCACACACTCCAAAAAAACCCTAATCCATTTCTTCTAGTTTGGGGGCTACCATCATCCTTTCGATGGTAGTAAGCCCCCAATTCTTCTTTTTTCTTCTAATTTCTTTTTGAGAGTTTTCTACCCAATTTTTCGATTCTTTCTCTCCTCTTATGGGAGTTTGGAGTTTAGTTCTAGTCTCTTCCCACGTGGAAGTTTAAAAATTGGTATGAGAGATTGTTCCTATTGGTTGAAGTTCAAGACCATCAACATCAAAGTATTGGAAATTCGGATGCGGTCAACATGGTTAAATCAAGGATTTTCTTCCCCAAACTATGTCAGAATGATAGACTTCCCCATCAATAGCTGCGTGATCCAGCAAATACAAGGGGGCTGCGCTGTATTGCTCGAACAGTTTCTTCGAAGACGAATTTGATTTGATCTTATCTAATTTTGTCTTGTTTTTCTTTAATACTTATTGTAGATGCCGTTTGGCCTTCATTTAATGAAATTTCTCTTTCTTTAAAAAAAAAACTATATCACACACTCTAATACTAATGGAAGAAGATCTAGTTTTTTTTACCATTCCTAAAGTCCTCATAAGGCAGGGACATACTTTAGCAGGTTAACTATGAACAAGAGTTTTAACTTGCTTCTGGGAATAAAGCAAGATAATGTTGTGTTTTTATGAGCCTGGATTTTTTGAGTACCAATCTGGTACAATGCGCTGGCTTGGCATGAAAGGACGGCTACCCAAAAAGTCTTTTTCGCAGCTTGGTTCGCATAAGCTCAATGATGAGAGCAGATTTATGGCTTTACCCCTTCTTAATTTAGCATTGCTACTCTTCTTACTATGTCTAAAATGGGATCGAACCGACCAACAACGCACCACTGAAACTTGCTTTGCTCTCGCTCCGCTCATTCCCACCAGCCTTCTTCCTACTAGAGTGAGAGTCACCCTAGTAGGAACCTCACAAACATTTTCAGTCTATTACTCTACTGGAAGCACCCACGAACTTTACCTTTCCCCACAAAAAACCAAAGTCTATCAGGAAATTGACAATCCGCGACAACCATACCAGGACTAAAGGGATCTTTCTCTTCCTCTTTTTTTGCACCAAACCTATCAGCTAGGGCGCACAGAGGTGTGTCCCGAGATATAGTAAAAGAAAAAATCGGCTTACCCACTTTCCTCTTGGTGAGCTAGCTTCCCCTCAGCCGCTTCAGGGGACTCTCTTCTTTCACATTTTCTACTATAAATGAACCACAACTTTCACCACTTAACTTATATCAGAAGTGCTCCATTCATTGAAGGTGAAGTGCATCAACAAATTTGATGATGTTAATGAGAAGTGCATTACATCAGGAAGAGATATGCTTCCATGTTACTGGAGAGAAGTGCTCCATTAAGATTAAGAAATTTTTTTATAAATTTTCGAGCAAGGGAGTGTGTTGGATTATGCTCCAAAATTAGTCAAATAGTTTTCCTAATAGTTAGGACTAGTTGCTAATAATTAGTGAGTGGTCTAACAAGTAGATGTCGACATAATGGTCTATTTAGTGGGATAACAAGTAGTGGGCTACGTAGTGGACATGTTCCTAATTCTCTCTATTTTTTTTTTGAGGATTTAACCTGATGCTCTGATACCATGTAGAATTTTTAGAAGAGAAAAAAGAGAAACTTAGAGAAATTGAAAAAAATACATTTTTATATATTTTTCACATATAAATGAATGAACAAAGTTGCCTTTAAATAGGCATATAAAGCACTACTAATAACATCTTAACTATGAGCTACTAAAGAGATAAATTCGAAACATGCCCACTACGTAGCCCATTACTTGCTATCCAACTAAATAGACCATTACGTAGACCACTACTTGTTAGCCCACTCACTAATCATTAGCAACTAGTCCTAACTATTAGGAAAACTATTTGACTAATTTCGGAGCATAATCCAACACACTCCCTTGCTCCAAAATCAGTGGCGGAGCCACGTGGTAACAAGGGGTAGCACGTGCTACCCCTATTTTTTTTATAAACAAAAAAAATTCAAAAAATCACAAAAAAATCACGCGAGACCTAACACTTCACCGCCGTTTCATTTCAACATCTTCACTCTCTCAAACTCAGTCTCTCTCTCTCCCAACTCTCAATTCTCGCCCTTCTCGTCGGAATCTCAAACTCAGTATCGCTCTTCTCGTCGGACTGTCGGAGTCTCGCTGGAGTATTGTCTCAACTCTTCAGCGTCGTTACTCGTTCGTCGTCTCGTCGGACAACTTGGTAAGTTGATTTTTCCGCATATTGGTAATCTAGATCTAGCCCTAAATTTTCTTAGTCCCCTAACTTTCTTTCTCTTTCCTCTCTAATGGCAGCAGTGGCGAGTGGCGACTTAATACTTTATTTCTCTTTCCTCTGACTCTCTGAGATTGGTCGGCGTTAGGCAGTGGGCACTTCGGCCTTCGGCGTTCAGCACTTCGGCCTTCGGCGCACTTCAGGTAACTTTCTTTCTCTTTCCTCTGAGATTGTTAGTTGACAGTTTCCATTGTTGTGATTTGTGAATACTTGTGATATCTCTAATGGGCAATGGCAGTTTTGATTGTGAAGTAATTGTTGTTTGAATCCTCTCTAATGGCAGTATTGATTGTGAAGTATGATTGTTATTTGTTAGTTGGGTTGAAATTTTGATTGTTAGGTTGAATTTTGATTGATTGTTGTCGTTTTTTATTGTTAGGCTGAATTTGTGGAAATTTGATTGATTGTTGTGAAGTATGATTGTTAATTGGGTTGAATTTGTGGAAATTTGGGAGTGATATATGATATATCATATGGTGTTGTGGAATTTGTGGCATTTGTGGGATTTGTTAGTTTACTATTATTGTAGTTGTGGGAATTTGTGGAATTTGTCAGTTTACTATTATTGTAGTTGTGGAAATGGATGATTAGTAAATGAAAATCTATATTTCAGAATCATGAAGAGAAACAAGGCAGGGATATCTCAAGCTTTTTTTCCAAAGGAACACCTAATGAAAATCCAGTTGATTCAAATTCACCTATTCCTCCCACTCAACCAAGTCAACAAAATTCTTCTCCATTAAGTACTAACCCACCATCTCAAAATGAAGACTTAGAACTTGGAGCCACTTCACATACTAGGTCTCAAATCCCAACTCCATTGCAAAGGTTAACCGAAATGGAAATTAAGAGTCTTCCTCAAGATCCGGGAAAGAGGAGAAATATGAGTGATTTCCATAAAGATGATAGAGATTATATTAGGAGATTCTATATTGATAGAGGACTTTGTCAACCTGTAAACCATGACTTTCCTTTTTGAGAATTTGGGAAAAGTAGGCGCCGCTTCAATCCCACTTGGTTTGAGAAGTATGACACTTGGATTGAGTATAGTGTGGAAAAGGATGCTGCCTTTTGTTTTGTTTGCTATTTGTTCAAGAAAGACAATGAAGGTTCTTATGCTTTTGTTAGTGAGGGGTTTAGAACTTGGAGTAAACCAAATGCACTTAATAAACATGTTGGTGGACATATGAGTATTCACCATAAAGCCATGATGGGACTTGTTGACTTTAAAAATCAAAAGGATAATCTTCCATCTGCTTTCAGTAATCAAACGCAAGAAATGGCAAGCAATTATCGGAAGCGATTAGAAGCTTATGTTAAATGTTTGAAGTACTTATTACTTCAAGGGTTGTCTTTCCGTGGGCATCTTGAAAATTCTTGATTCTTTGAATCAAGGCAATTTTCTTGAACTTCTTAAATTTCATGCAAAAGATAGAATTGATGTTGAAAAGGTTGTATTGGAAAACGCTCCGGGAAATTGTCAAATGACTGCTCCTTGCATCCAAAAAGACATCATACATGCTTGTGCAAAAGAAACAACGAAAGCCATACTTGAAGAACTTGGTAATGATTTTTTTTGCTATCCTTGCCGTGATGAGTCCGCGAGATATATCCGATAAAGAACAAATGGCTCTTTGTTTGCGATACATTGATAGAAAGGGTGGATTGAATGAATGTTTTCTTGGTTTGGTACATGTGCCTAACACCACTTCTTTGACTCTTAAAGAGGCAATTGAATCATTGCTTATGGAGCATTCTCTTAGTCTTTCTAGAGTTCGGGGACAAGGATAAGATGGTGCTAGTAACATGCGAGGTGCAATAGCTGGTCTAAAAACTCTAATAACTGATGAGTATCCACAAGCATATTATGTTCATTGTTTCGCTCACCAACTTCAGTTGACACTAGTTGCGGTTGCTATGAAAAACTCTGATTGTAGTTGGCTTTTTCTTGATGTGCTTCCATTGTTGTTGAATTTTGTTGGTGGTTCACCTAAACGAAAAGAATTTCTTCGACAAAGTCAAAAAACACGTGTTGTAGAAGCTTTATCCTCGGGTGAAATAGAATCTGGAACTGGTTTGAATCAAGAGAAGTCTTTAAGTAGGCCTGGCGACACTCGTTGGGGATCTCGTTTTAAAACAATTGTGAATGTCCTTGATTTGTATCGTCCAATCCTTGAGTCACTTGATGCTATTGCTGAATCTTCCATTGAAAAGGCCGACAAAAACAAAGCATGTGCAATAATCAATTTGTTGATGTCTTTTGATTTTGTTTTTGTGGCATACTTGATGACATCTATTTTTGGGATCACACATGAGTTGAATTTGGCTTTACAAAAGAGGGATCAAGATATTGTGAATGCTATGACTTTGGTTGATGTGACTAAGAGGAATTTGCAAAAGCTAAGAGATAGTGCGTGGGATGCTCATATGACGAAAGTATCTTCATTTTTGGCAAAACATGACATTGAGATTCTGAACATGGAGGGAATGTATGTTCCACCGGGAAGAAGAATGTTTCGTGGTAATACTTCACAAGTGACAAATCTTCATCATTTTCGAGTTCAGGTTTTCCTAAGTGTTATTGATCAACAATTGCAAGAAATTGATAATCGATTTAGTGAGAAAAGTAAGGAATTACTTATTTGCATGTCTTGCTTTGATCCTACTAATCGGTTTGTATCATATGACAAAGAAAAATTGATTAGGCTTGCTGAGTTTTATCCAAATGAATTTTCAAGTGCTGAAATGTTCTTTTTTGAACATTCATTGGATAACTTCATTGAAGATGTTCGAAATGATGAGATGTTTTGGAATGTGAAGACTCTCAATGAGCTTTCTATAAAGCTTGTTGAAACAAAAAAACATGAAACTCATTCAAAAGTTTATTTGCTTTTGAAGTTGGTGTTAATTGTTCCTGTGGCCACTGCAAGTGTAGAAAGAGCATTCTCTAGTATAACTATGATCAAAAACAAATTACGAAATAGCATGGGAGATGGATTGCTAAATGATTGTTTAGTTACTTTTCTTGAGAAAGATTTGTTTTGTGATGTAGAAGTTGATGCGATTGTAAATCGGTTCCAAAATTTGAGAACCCGACGTGAAAAATTGTAATTTTCTTTTATTGCTGTTTTGAAGGTTGTATTTGGATTTTGTAACATTTTGAATTTAGTAATTACAAACTTTTTTTTTTTTGAGTTCCTAGTAATATAAAGTTGCGCTACCCTTGGTTCGGAATCCTGGATCCGCCCCTGTCCAAAATGTGTACATTTTTTTCTTAATCTTAATGGAGCACTTCTCTTCCTAATGTAATGCACTTCTCATTACCATCTTCAAATTTGTTGATGCACTTCGCATCAACCTTCAATGAATGGAGCACTTATCTCCCAAAATCTTTTACTGTGAAAGCATCTTCTGACAAAGCACATAATATTGATGGAAGAAGAGGCTTGATAAAAGTACTTGCTGATATTAGTTAGGGATATGTACTTGCTGCTATTGCTATGGAGTACTTGATAAAAGTGAGTTTATTGTCAATGTAGTAATTCAGAAACCTTCACTCGCAGTCTTGTAATCCCTAAGATTATAGTCTGGATTTTAGCTGTCCAGGGAATGATATTTGATTTCTAACTTGTCCAGTCTATGAAAAATATATAATTTGGGTGGTCCAAGTGAGACCAGAACTCTATCTTAATCTGTATAAGATATATAATTTGGGTGGTCCAAGTGAGACCAGAACTCTATCTTAATCTGTATTAAAAAAAACCTGCTCTAAGACGTCTGCCTTTAATAATGAAATCTCTCATCCTGCCCCCTTCAGTTGGTTAGCGTTTAGGTCTCATTTTAGACTTTCTTCCTGCTTTCATGACTAGCTGTTTAGGTCTTATACCTACTTTATGATGTTAACTAAGCTCTTATGACTGTGCTTTCAGCTTTTTAGGTGGAAAAGCAGTGCGAGAAGGGAAACAACGTCTGAAGTGTGTTTATTTTCCCATTAGTGTGGTATAGAATTTTGTGTAGAACTTTGTCTTTTTTGTGGTTTTCGAGTCTATTGATCCTTGAGTAATCTCTTTGTAGGGAAAGGAGAGTATCGAGAAAATTTTGGAAAAACTGAATTCTGGTTGCTGTGGAATTTAAGAAGACTATGAACCTCCTGGTCGTATTTCCATTAGGCGGTTGGGTCGTCTTCTTCCTAAAGCCCACTGGGTTGGTTAGTCATATAAGTAGTTTGTGCTTAGTATGTAAGTCGTAAATGTTCATTGGTTGTTTGGTAGTTCCTTGTTTATGGCCATGGATCGAGAATATCTATTTTAGTGGACATATTACTTCTACTCTTATATATTTCTAGCCTTCTTTCTGGTAAACCGCATTTTTTTTATCAAGTAATTTACCATCTTTGCCTCAATGTGGTCACTTGATACATCATGTGAGAACGACCTGAACTTATCTAATATGTGCTACAAGAGCTGTTACCTTTCATGAAACCCAAACAGAAGAGGAGGAGCAAAGTTCAAATTTTGAAGAGGTGTTCCTCAAGAGTCAAGTGTTTCTTTGGTAAGTTTGCTTGCATTACCAAAAATCTTATTCTAAAGGATAATTTATGTCTTCAATAAATTTGTCATCTTCCATTTTGGATTATAACAAAGTAATGTTCATCTCTCTTTACTTTTCTAGCACTCTACTCGTTTTCTCTTACTTTTTTATCTACCCACCTAGCAACTATCTAATCTCTCTGCCAACCCAATATGTGAAGATTACATTGTCAGTGCACTCCTTTGTCTTTTTTTCTTTTCTAGTTAAGGACATTTTATTTTTGCAGACACCGATGCTGGGTGAGTTTATTTGCACAGCACATGAGCATAGTTTCACGTGGTGTTGTTGGATTCAAGATTACAGGAAAATCGCGGGATGGTGTCACAGCTACAGACGGGGTGTTGACGGTCAAGTTTAAATTGTACTCCCTCTGCTTTTTTTTTTATTTGCTACATTGTTGTTTTAGGAAATGAACCACTAATTTTGACCGATTATTTTGATTTTTCTCTAAGTAAAAATATAGTCATGTGTGGTCTTATTAGATTCGTCTTGATGTGTAGATTTATAATATAAATTTTTTATGATTTTTACTTAAACGAAGTAAGAGATATTAAGGGTTATATAACGTCTTGAAAACCGCACACCAACAATGTACCAAATAAAAAAAAGCAGAGGGAGTACATAACATTAGATTTTTTTTAGATTTTTAATTTCAGTAGATATAATTTTATTTAGAAGCTTTGGTTTTAGGACATTGGAAGAAATGGATGCTTTGAGAGAAATTGTTTTAGATAGAAGTTAAATGTAACAATTTTTTTTGACATGATGAATGGAGCCAGCAGGAATTTTTGTTTAATAATAATGTTGGCTATTTATATATTGTTTCATAAAAAAAAAGAAGCGTATACAAGGAGCCGCAAATAGAGGAGCAATTAGTTACATAATAACGTATGTATATCGTAATTTATTCTAATTTAAAAAAATTGTGAAATAACCTAAGAAACCAGTTATGGTCAATAACTGGTTTCAAAGGGTAAAGTAAGGAGATTGGTTTAAAATGAAAATTGGTCTCCTAACCTCATCACATATTTTATGTACGCTTACCTAAGAGACTGGTTTTAGCTATTAACCGGTCTCTCAAATAAATAAAAGAAACTAGGCATCATAACCGGTCTCCTAACCTAGGACACATGCGAGATGGAGACCAGTTGTAATCCGGTTTTCTATGTTGTTTTCAACCGGTTTTCTAGGCCTTTTTTTGTAGTAGTGACTAGAAACATTTAGGGCCTCTTATTGTTTTCCTTCTTCAGCAATGTAAAAAAAGACATTGAAAATATAAAAATTATTCATATGATATTTATCATACAAACAACAAAAATATGGAAACTACTTCTAATGATTTCTATAAAAAAATTTTCTCCAAAAAAAAATCGAAACTGAAGAAAAAAAAAAAGTAATAAAGAAGCCAGAATGAATATAAGTAGCGTAAGGCCCTATTCTTTTGGACTTATTTTCAGCAAAAATAAGTAAAAATAAGTTCAGTTCAGCAAAAATAAGTTCAGTTCAGCAAAAATAAGTAAAAATAAGTTCAGTTCAACAAAAATAAGTAAAAATAAGTTCAGTTCAGCAAAAATAAGTAAAAATAAGTTCGGTTCAAAGAAAATAAGTTCGGTTCAGCCAAAAATAAGTTAAGTTCGGCAAAAATAAGTTCGGTTCGGCCAAAATAAGTTCGGTTCGAGAAAATAAGTAAAAATAAGTTCAGTTCAGCAGAAATAAGTAAAAATAAGTTCAGGTTAGCAAAAATAAGTTCAGTTCAGCCAAAATAAAATAAGTTCAGTTCAGTTCAGCCAAAATAAGTTCAAAAGAACAGGGCCTAAGTGTGATTGGATTCTAATTCATTGTTCAGTTTATATTTTATGCCTTTTAAAATCTTTGATTTAAAAAAAGAATAATAAACTGATAGTGATACGGATGATCTCCTAGCTTTTAATTATTTTTCTTAGAATAATTTATTTTGCTCAACCTTATGTTCATTCCACCATTTTGTCTATATTCTTCTAATATATTGGAGGAGAAAAAGGTTGATTACTAGTTGGTTCAATTAAAAGATATGGGCCTTGCCTAAAATAAAGACTGTTGGACTTTTTGAACAATTTCATTGCCCTAGAAGTTACAGCTTAAAATATGATAAATGACAATATAACTTTGAGAACTAGAAGCTAACGATTTGAAGTTCTGAACATAAAGTTAAAATTCCAATTTTTGATTAACCATGAGACTAAATATAAATTCACATGCAAAAACCAAGCAAATCAGGACCGGGTAGGAAAACTAGTGTTTGACTTGTAATATGTATAATATTGACGCTCATGTTCCTTAAAATTTTCCTCCTTTATTTCTTAATAAATGTATCATATTGACTTTTGATACTATTCTCAACTTTGACCGTATTTAATTATTATTTTGTAAAAGAATATCATTATTTTAATTGTTATCGGGTTATTCTTAATGTACATTTTCAAAAATATTATTTTTTAATCGTTTTTAATAGTATATAACTAAAAATATTGATGGTCAAAGTTGTGTATCGACAAGTGTGCCCAGTCAATCTAAAAGAACGTAAAAACAATCTAATTTTTGTTGCTGGAACGAAAAAACAATCTTGACGCTCTTAGGTGGTTAAAAAAGAATATATAAGAAATCCCTCTCAAAAAAAAAAAAAAAAAAAAAAATAAGAATTGGACACCGTATTTAAGGTATACTTAGAGAAGTACAAACATTAATTTTTTAATTTTTTTTGACATCGGGAAATCGTACATTAATTAAAAGAGGAAGTACATCCTAATTCTAATACAAGCCAAACTAAAACAAATACCGAAACCGAAAGGAGCTTTAAGAGCTCGTACATTCCACCTAATACAGAAGGAAATAAAAATGAAACAAAAGAACGTAGAAAGGAGCGCATCGCTGGTCAGTGCTGATGATGGTGGATGCAAACCTCGGAACGCTGATGGAAGTGGGTGATGAAGCGATTGACGATCACGATTTGGACAATGAACAACAATCGGCGAGCGTCGCGTCTCGCCGTATGAGCAATCCCAATGATCTAGCATCACTTGGGATTCTGAGCTCATGACCATATGAGGAGTTACATGCCAATGTGACTCACTACTCTCGAGCGAGAGTATGTCAGGTTTCTCCTTGATGAAAGAGAAACACTCATGAATGGGCGTGCAGTAAACCCCCAGATGCAACTGGAGTGCCGCTTGCAGATTTGAAGTTTTCACGGCAAAGACGATGAAGATCAATGCCAAGCTAAAGGGAGAGCCAAACAAGTTGAGCCCTCGAGTACACCTCCGGTTTTCAAAACCGGCAAATAAACGTCCCAACCATGAAAGTCTATCATCACCTCAGCTCGTCCTTGCTCACGAACATCGTGAGGCACCTTGTCCCTCAGCACAAAATCCAAAAAACCGACATATTCAACTGTAACTACTGTGAACCACCAAACACGACCCAACTGACTAATATTTTTCGATGACCACACCAACCACCGAAAACAACTTTAGCAACTTGAAAACAACGCACTCCGTTTATTCGGAGATTTAAACCACTGTTTGAGAAAATACCTGACACTGACTGGTTAACAGGGGAAAGGGGAAAGGGGGCCCGACACCGACCGGGGAAGGGGAGCGGGGAGCCCGACGCTAACTGGGGAGAGGGGAAACCCAGAACAACCACACAACGAACAACTGGATTGTTCATACAAGACAGGAGGACGAGGAACAGGGACGAAATCCTTCAACACAAGCAAACCGGCAGCGACCACACCGTAGGAACATGAACACCCGAGGATCACCCGACAAGCAAAGACAACAACCAAACAACCCTAAAGTACAAAATTACTCGACACCATACACATGGGAGAGGGGGAAACGAAGAACTGGGGAGGGGGAAGACTCGACACAGGGGAGGCGAAAACTATGAGAATAAGCCCGACCAAACGGCGGGGAAGGGAAAAAGAAGGGAAAACGGGGAAAGGGAGGGGAAAACAACCTAACCTACAGCGGGGGAAGGGGTAGTGGGACGCGAAAATCGGCGGCGATGAGTTGTGGCTACCAGTGACAATCGGGAAGAGGGGGATGGGGAGGCGGGGTTGGGGGAACAGGGGATCGACGATGCGGGGAGGGGGGGTAGACTCGACGCAGGTAAACGGGGAGGGGGAAAGACCGGCTACACTAACACAACGGAGAAGACGGCTGCAGGCTCGCCGGCGACCCACGGCCACCAGCGAGCCTGCAGGGCGGCGGGGGCTGTTTGGGGTTTCTAGAATTTAGGAGGTTTGGGGAGCGTTCTTCGAACTTGGTGTTTGGAATTATGAAATTTGATACACAAGAGAAGTACAAACATTAGATACAACTAAATTACGGAAATCTCATAGCCAATTAAAAACCAAGGCGAAAAATGGGAAATAAATAAAATTGATAATGAAAGCCGAAAAAATATAAATAATACTACAAATCAAAGAGTGCACAAAAATGGTGCATCATCCAAGCAACTCGTTTTATAGTTACATTGCTTGTTATATTTTCACTTTACGTGTACAAAGTCCAATCACGATGTCGGGATTTGAACAGACTAGTCCTTCACAGCAAGCATATATACCGTTAAGAGCACATATATTGCCAGGACCTTGACATTGTGCTACTTCTTTGGCCCTGGGTTGCTCAACTAAGGTTTGACGATTTCCAGCCAATGTTGGTACTGAAACCATGAACAAGAATCATCATCCATCAATTTAGAATTGTATTATAATAAAAATAATTATTTCATAGCGCTTTATATATACAACACCAACTACAACCAGTGTGCATAAATAAAGCAGCAGTGCAACACCAAATAAAGTCGGTGTATATAGAACACAAACTGTATGTTAGGGAGTAGAGGAGGCAATACCAACTTTATGTAGGAACATATAGATATTGGAAGTTCAACAATTACTCTAAAAGTTTAACCTCAAAGAGAGGAGTGGAAAAACAAGTAAAAGGCTCTTGTCCCACATTGGAAAAATAGCTTTGCTTTACCTTGTTTATTAATAGGAGTTCCTTAACACTTCTTGTTTGATAGAGTGCTAGATGGATGGATGCACCACACACGCGTGCGCCGCCCGGGTTGGGCCCGTGGCGTGAGCGCAGGCGCGGGTCTGTGGTTCGTTTTAAATCTCCTTCATTTATTTTTGGCGAAAATCGCAAAAATCTCGGATATTATTCAGTAACCGTTGCTAGCAAGATTTCCGAAGCCGAATTGATTTACATCCCTTATTTGCAGCCTTCCGTCTTTCTCTTTGAAGCCAATTAAAAAGGGATGCTTTCTTCTGAAAATATACACAGAAATTATTCTTCTCTTTTCTTCTCCACAAAATTTACTCTCTGGTTTTTGGGCAATATTCTGGTCTCCATCCGAAGTGTGTGAGTGCACACATATCTTGGAGTCGTGCTAATCCTGGAGGACGATCGCCTGATTTCTACTGCACCGGGGTAGCGCAAAATCGTCTTTTAGGACAGTGGTCTTCCACGACACGGCAAACTGTTTTTCCGTTCACGCTTCAACAGATAAGTATCATTTTATTGTTTTATTTGCAACAATAGATGCATATAGCGGAATTTCAGGAAACAAATTTCCTAACATCTATATCACAAGATCGCATGCAAAACATAAATATGAATCATATTATAAGGAAAATAATGTACAACCTCTGTAGCGTGTTTTCCACTGGATTACAAGTGCTAGAGATCAAACAACAGCAATTGATGTCCCTTTACATAGTCCACGAGCAACAATTGACTTCCCACGTTTGCTAGAACAGAAGAGGATGAACAAATCTCACTCTCTTGCTTTTTAGGGAGGGTGGCCGGATTTCCAAAGGGAAATAATAGGGTTTTTCTTTCTCATTTAAGTTTGAAAGTTACTGTCAAATTGAACGTTATATTCCACTCTCCTATTATAACCTTTTATAATAGTAGGAGAATAAAATAAGAGAGAGACCTAACCTAACCCTAATTTCTCCTATTGGCCGGTTTCCTTTACTTCAATTAGTTACTACAATGTGTGACCTCATAGGATTAGGTTAACTTAGTTGTAGGTTCAATCAATATTGTGCTACTAACCAACATTTATTCTCTAGCAAGAAAATGTGATTACTAAATTATCATAATTAATTAACTCTATAATAATTCCTTTTATATTTAGTAATTGTCGGGATGTCTAAGGACATATTCCTTCAATCTCCCACTTGTCCGAAGACAAGAGCGCAATGCTAAATTCCTTAAGTCACTTAATGCCAAATTTGATAACACCATGTTATTCTCAAATTTATGTTCATTGATCGCTGAGTTCGAACTGCTTAAATAACATGGCCATGCAATTTTCCAGTTCTCGCTCATCAAGAGGCCCATACACCATTCCTATTTAATAGGAGGACTTATCCACTCTTGTATGACCATAACTCCCACTCAATTCATAGCCTACCTGATCACTGCCTTTATAACCTCCTTTTACGGCGCGGCGTTTAATAGTGTCAAAGTTAAACTAATTATGTTGTGGTTATTAAGACATACTCATGTCTAAGGAATCCACTAAATATAGTAGTTCGATTCTACTTTTAGAATCTAATTAGGTCAAGTCTCAATGTATCAACTATACATCCATATAATCCATTAGACATCTCTATGTCTCCATAGCCCATGGAACTGCGCTATCAATTAATTATATACTAGTCTTTTAAATAAATCACTTATGTCCAATTTAGTGATTTAGACTAGGGACTTTAAATAAATTATGATTTTCAGTTCACTTTATAGGGTTCCATTATCAAAATGTTTTCGATAATCCTATCTGAAAACACAAATTATTTGGACATTTTATTTAATACTAAACCAAACAATGAAATAAGAAAAGAATTTTTATTGATAAACATTCAAAGCATAATAAATGTCTTTACAATTGTAAACATGAAGTAAACAACCTAAAGCCATTCTCCCATATGCTTAAGCCCCATAGACCTAGTATGACACTCATGCTTAGGTTGAGCAAGCGGTTTAGTCAGAGGATCTACAATATTATCCTCAGTATGAACCCTGCTTACTTTCACATCCTCTCTTCCAACGATTTCTCGAATGAGATGGAATTTCCTGAGCACATGTTTAGACCTTTGATGCGATCTGGGTTCCTTAGACTGAGCGATGGCACCATTGTTGTCACAATACAACTCAATGCCATTCTCAATGCTAGGAACTACACCAAGCTCACCAATGAACTTTTTGATCCAAACGGCTTCCTTTCTTTGCATCACCCGCTGCAATATACTCAGCCTCTGCTGTAGAATCCGCGATGGTACTCTGCTTAGAGCTCTTCCAGCTCACAACTCCTCCATTGAGACAAAATATGAAACCAGATTGAGATCGGAAATCATCTTTGTCACTCTGGAAGCTTGCATCGGTGTATCTAGTAACAACCAACTCACTATCTCCACCATAAACCAAAAAATTATCCTTAGTCCTTCGCAAGTACTTAAGGATGTTTTTCGCTGCAATCCAGTGCGCATCTCCTGGATTTGACTGGTATCTGCTGCATATACTCAAAGCATATGCAACATCCGGTCGAGTGCATATCATGGCATACATAATGGATCCTACTGCAGAAGCATAGGGAACATTACTCATACGCTTGACCTCATCAGGACTCGAAGGACACTGTGTCTTGCTAAGTGCAATGTCATGTTGCATGGGAATGAAACCTCTCTTGGAGTTTTCCAGCTTGAACCTTGCAAGAACCTTATCAATATAAGTCTCTTGACTAAGTCCAATCAGCCTTTTCGACCTATCTCTATAGATCTTTATTCCCAATATGTACTCAGCCTCTCCTAGGTCTTTCATAGAGAAACAATTTTTAAGCCATTCCTTGACTGACTCAAGCATGGTCTTATCATTTCCTATGAGAAGTATGTCATGCACATACAAGACTAGAAAAGTAATACTACTCCCACTTAACTTCTTGTATACACAAGATTCCTCTTCATTTCTGAGAAAGCCAAATTTCTTGACTGCCTCATCAAATCTGAGGTTCCAACTCCTTGATGCTTGCTTTAGTCCATAAATGGACTTCTTAAGCTTGCATACCCTCCCTGGATTTTCTAGATCTTCAAAACCTTTAGGTTGTGTCATGTACACATCCTCTTTCAAGAACCCATTCAAGAAGGTGGTTTTGACATCCATCTGTCATATTTCATAGTCATGAAAGGCAGGAATCGCAAGGATTATCCTAATGGACTTCAGCATGGCTACTGGTGAGAAGGTTTCATCATAGTCAATACCATGAATTTGTTTGAAACCTTTCGCCACCAACCTTGCTTTGAAAACACTAATGTTTCCATCCTTGTCTGTTTCAACTTGAAAATCCATTTGTATCCAATGGGTTTTACCCCATCCAGGCAAATCAACCAAGTCCCATACTTGATTTTCAGACATGGAATCCATTTCAGATTTCATGGCCTCAAGCCATCTTTCGGAGTCTTGGCTCTCCAAAGCATCTTTGTAGCTAGTAGCTTCTTCTGATTCTAAAATCGTTATTTCAGAACTTTCAGTCAAAAGGAAATCAATATATCTCTTTGACGGAATGATGGTCCTACTAGACCTACGTTGGGGAATGACAAAAGAAGTTTTTACCTCATTAGGTTGAGTGACTTCGCACGGAGTATCTCCAAGTGGGACGGTAGAAGGTACGTGAATTGAATGCACCGCCTCCTGAGCATTTTTATGCGGGCCGCCTCTGATGAGGTGTTAACCTCATCCATTTGTTGCTCATCTCGAATTTCTTCGAGATATATATTTCTCCCACTTGTTTTTCTTGAAATAAACTCCTTTTCCAGAAAGACACCATTACGAGCAACAAACACTTTGTTTGAGCTTTGGTTGTAGAAGTAGTATCCCTTAGTCTCTTTTGGGTAACCCACAAAGAGACATTATCGGATTTGGGTGAAAGCTTATCAGAAAATAAACGTTTTACATAGGCTTCACAACCCCATATCCTTAGAAAAGACAATTTTGGAACGTTTCCAGTCCACATTTCATATGGTGTCTTTTCCACTACTTTGGATGGTGCTCTGTTAAGTGTAAATGCCGTTGTTTCAAGCGCAAATCCCCATAATGAAATAGGAAGATCAGCAAGACTCATCATGGATCGAACCATATCAAGTAGAGTTCGATTCCTTCTTTCAGAAACGCCATTTAACTGTGGTGTTCCTAGTGGAGTCCATTGTGAAAGTATTCCACAATCCTTCAAATGATCACCAAATTCTTGAGATAAATATTCACCACCACAATCGGATCGTAATGCCTTAATTTTCTTCCCAAGTTGGTTTTGTACTTCATTCTGGAATTCCTTAAATTTTTCAAAGGATTCCGACTTATGCCGCATGAGGTAAACAAATCCAAATCTACTCACATCATCGGTAAAAGTAATGAAGTAATTGTACCCTCCCCTAGCCAACGTACTCATAGGTCCACACAATCCGTATGTATGAGGGCTAAAAGGTCATTGGCCCTTTCACTTGAACCTGTGAAAGGAGACTTTGTCATTTTCCCCATCAAGCAAAACTCACAAGTATGAAATGATTCGAAATCAAATGATTTGAGAATTCCATCTTTATGAAGCTTCTCAATACGCTTTGAACTTATGTGGCCTAATCGACAATGCCATATGTATATAGGGTTCGAATCATTTGTTTTAGGTTTCTTGTTGTCTATGTTATAGATGTGGGTTTCTAAGTCTAGCACATATAAACCATTTGATAACTTAGCTGAGACATAGAATAAATCTTCAAATATGCAGAACAACAATTATTCTTAATTTGAAATGAAAAACCTTCCGAATCCAAAACCGGAATCGAAACAATATTCTTGGTAATAGTTGGAACATAATAATAATTATGAAGTTCTAATACTAAACCAGAAGGTAAAAGTAGACTACAATCTCCCACGACCCAAAGCAAGAACTCGTGCTCCATTGCCCACGCGGAGGTCCACTTCTCCTTTGCTCAACGATCTACTTCTTTTTAGTGCCTGCACATTACAAATAATGGGAGATCCACACGCAGTATCAAATACCCATGAAGTAGAAGTAGAAGTAGATAAGTTAATCTCCATAACATAAATACCTGAAGTTGAAGCACTACTCTTCTTATCCTCCAGATATTTGGGGCAGTTCCTCTTCCAGTAGCCAATCTTATGGCAGTGGAAGCACTCATGTAGTACTGCTACTTTTGCCTTAGGAGTGGCCTTTGGCTTAGAAGTATCATCAGTGGCGACAACCTTGCCCTTGTTCTTATTCAGAGGTGCCCCCTTTTTCTTGAATTGCTTGCCTTTCCTAACCATTAGAACATCCCTATGTTCAGGTTCAGCCGACAAGCTCCTTTCAGCCTGAGTAAGCATACCATGCAGCTCTTGCAAGGTAGCCTCCCCTCCTTGCATGTAAAAATTCAACTGAAAGTTTTGAAAATTTTCAGGCAAGGATTTGATCACAATATCAGTTGCTAGTTCTGGGGGATAAGGGAAGCCCAATTTTTCCATGATCTGAAAATGTCCAATCATATTGAACATGCGGACCAACGGGTTTTCCTTTTCCCAACTTGCACTCCAGCAACTTACAATGAGCTTCAAACCTCTCCAGCCTCGCGTTCTTCTGAAACATAGTTTTCAGCAGTTGGAGGATGGAATAGGCATCCAAACCATCAAAACGTTTTTGAAATTCTGGTTCCATGCAAGCAAGCATCAAACATGTTACTTGCACAGAATTTGCCTCAATGGTTTGTCTTGCTCTCCTTTCAGCTGGAGTAGCAGTGTCTAGCAGGGGTTCAGGGAGAGGATTATCAAGAACGCTTTCCCTTCCTTCGGCTCAGAGAACGATTCTCACAGCCATTTCCCATTTTAGGAAGCTATGTGCAGTTTGTTTGTCCTTTTCGAGGAAATAGCGCAAATTGAAACCGGGGTGGTTGTTGTTGTTTGAACCAGACATGATAACTACAACAAAAGAATAATAAAGCAAGATTCAATCAATGTTTATCAAGAAAGCATCAATTAAACAAATTTTAATTAACTACTACCCTTTATTCAAAATAAGAGTCCCCTATTGAATAAAGAAACACCAAGATCCCCTCCCACTACAATCAAACGGACTTTGGCCCTGCCTTCAATTTATAGTAGTTGAGGTAAGTAAACACTTTACTAATTATAACTAATTATAATTCTTGGTAGACAGGTCAACAACTCCTTGTTTACTCCTATCTCTTAGCTGCGAAACCCAAAACTTTGTCTTTTGATGATTTTGTTGAGTTAAACCAAACATTAACATGTAAGTTTCAAAAACATACTCTACTATCCCCGGATAAAATGAGGAACACCCTGCTTTGGCAGAACCTATTACTCACTATAGGTGTTGTTTGGAAAAGCAATTAAACTCAATATTACATGTTGGGGACCTAAGTTTACTATGTTGGTTAATTAAAAGTGAATACATAACATAAATAACCACACATATAAACTTAAACAAGCATTTAAACATGTTAAACACATATATAAATTTAAGCATAATTAAAAGTGATCCTAGTATGGCCCCTAAACCTAGGAAAACTAATCTTCATGAATTCCTCCTTGAATCTTTATGGATCTCCATCCTTGATTCTCCATGGAACTTCATTCTTGATTACATATCATTTATAATTTAAATAACTAAAATTTAAATTACAAAAATACAAACGATACGCAGATCGTATTTGATTTACATAAAATTTAACGATGCGCAGATCGTATTTTCTATCCT
Organism: Beta lomatogona; assembly: GCA_947646795.1. Lineage (NCBI taxonomy): Eukaryota > Viridiplantae > Streptophyta > Magnoliopsida > Caryophyllales > Amaranthaceae > Beta > Beta lomatogona. The sequence goes on along the minus strand of CANSNZ010000023.1, from coordinate 8,360,647 downwards.
AGTTTTGGGTCATACTAGTCACAACATGCAAAATATAATATCATACATATTACATTAAACATCCACGCATTTATAATATCAAATAAGATAAACACAATCTATTTACTTATTAACAATTAATAAGCAAATACAACTTTCCATAACAATTACAAAACTTAACAAATTTAAGCTAGAAGGTAATTAGGAAACTTTATTATTTTAATTCAATTACTTATTTAAATATGGCTAGAATTTTATTAATCTCAATTTGCATTAAAGGAAATCTTGGATTTATGCTTAAAGAAGTAAATCATATTTTAGTTTCCAAAATAATTTTTTTTTTTTAATATTGACTTGTTGACTGTTGACCAGCAGCACAAGGCTGCCAGTCAACAGTCAACCACGCACCTCACCTTGCTGGAGATTTCCAAACCATGATTCACCTAGAAAACGCACGATGCATACACTCGACAACTCACGACCTCCAGCCATCAAGCATCAAGTGTGCCGCCAACCCCACACCGAGGCGCCTTCACCGGACCTCATCGGTCAGTCCCAGCCGCGAGCCGACGCCATCAGCAAGGCCGAACAGCCCCGCCAGCAACTCGCGAGGAAGGTTCAGCTGCGCACGTCGCACGCGCCGCGTCGACCCTGCCCAACCAGCACCACCCTTTACGCCATTTTTCGGTACCTTTGCCAGCCACCGTGGCTCCACCGATAGTGGTGGGGCCACCCAGCCATGGTTGGCTTCCTCTTTAATTTATGTAACAATTACATTAATAATTAAACTAATCTTTATTCAACAATTGTTTAAAGATTAAGGATTTAATTAGGGTTTTAATCATCCGAAAATTATGGCAAAAATTTTGAATTCATCAACAAATCTTAAACAAATTTTTAGGTTTGTTGAAATTAGATTTGAATGAATAATCGCTATTAAACATTAAATCTAACAAGAATTTAAAATTAGGGCAAAAACTCCAATTATATCCAAAAATTCAGAAAATTAACAATTAAATTTCAAAAAATTCAAAAATAACTTTTAGGGTGATCTACTGAATTATCTTAACAAATAAAATCAAATATTTTGATTGTTATCCTTAAATTCTATGAATAATCAAATTAAACATAAAATTTAACCAAAATTCATAAATTATATGATAAAATTCGAAAATTAGTGGGAAAAATAATCAAATTATTTTCAGCCATCATATTATTCCAGATCTATGTGGGTGATGAACATTAGATTTATTTATGAAATTAAAAATCAAATCTTTAATTGTTAACAAATTATTTCAATGATTAATCGAATTAAACATAAATAATTATAAATCAAACAAATATATTTATAAAAATCGGAAAATTTTAGAGTGAATTAAACAATTTATTTTATCCCTCATATTAAAAATTCGGACCGTAATAAAAATATTTGAGCATAAATCACAATTAAATCAATTATTTACAATTTCCAATCAATTAATATCAAATATCAATTATGCAAATTCAAGCCATAAATAAATCCTCCCTTAATTGAATAAAAATAATAACTTTGCATACAATTATATGATCATATGAATATTATGAATTACAAAACTGATACCACTGTAGGAACATATAGATGCATATAGCGGAATTTCAGGAAACAAATTTCCTAACATCTATCACAAGATCGCATGCATAACATAAATATGAATCATATTATAAGGAAAAGAATGTACAACCTTTGTAGCGTGTTTTCCACCAGATTGCAAGTGCTAGAGATCAAAGAACAGCAATTGATGTCCCTCTACTTAGTCCACGAGCACCAATTGAATTCCCACATTTGCTAGAACGGAAGAGGATTAACAGATTTCACTTCTTGCTTTTTACGGAGGGTGGTTGGATTTCCAAAGGGAAATAATAGGGTTTTTCTCTCTCTTTTCAGTTTGAAAGTTACTGTCAAATTGAACGTTATATTCCACTCTCCTATTATAACCTTTTATAATAGTAGGAGAATAAAATAAGAGAGAGACCTAACCTAACCCTAATTTCTCCTATTGGCCGGTTTCCTTACTTCAATTAGTTACTACAATGTATGACCTCATAGGATTAGGTTAACTGTGTTGTAGGTTAAATCAATATTGTGCTACTAATCTAGCAAGTAAATGTGATTACTAAATTAACATAATTAATTATCTCTATAATAATTCCTTTTATATCTAGTAATTGCCGGGATGTCTAAGGACATATTCCTTCACTTTAATGTTGGTGTGCCAATGACATATTATTATATATTCTACAAGTTCCTCTCCTTGTCCAGCCACTTTCAAAATCCAACATCCTACTCTCCATCTGGCTTACCATCTCCCAAAAAAAATATCACTAAATTCGATAGAATATATAGTCTTATGTCATTGGGTGCACCCCAACATTGTAGTTGGTGCTTTCCTATACACCCCTTTTATTTGTAATAAGAAAAAAATGAAATGCATATCTTAACACGTGCGAAACACAATAAATAAAGGGTGGGTCTCGTGGGAAAAGAGGAGGAGCCAAACCTGAGGTACTAAGTAGAAGAACTGCTAACATAATAGCCATAACAAAGTAGTTGGTATGGACCTTTGCCATTGTGATGTACTCCTATGGGATGATAATTAGTGGATATTTTTTTAAAAAAATTTGGTAAGATAAATTACATTAACGCCCTCTCACAGGGCACCTAAATACAACCTACCTCAAAGCCCCCCAAATCCCCCTGATGAGAACCGAACCCACAACATGTGGGTGGTGGAAGATGAAAGGGCTTACCACCCTTCCACTCCCTCATTCCCAATAATTAGTGGATATGAAAATCCACTTTAACCTTATGCTATATATTGTTGATTTTGATGGTTGTTTCCACCAGGGAGTTGCTTCCATTTACTCCCTCCGTTTCAATTTTAATCTACACACTTTGACATTTTACACTATTCACAAATTTCACTTTGACCATCATTTGTGATTTATACGCGGATAAAAATATAGTCATGTGGGATCTTGTTAGATTCATCATAACATGTATTTTATTAATATGTACTTTTTATAATTTTTACAAATACAAAACTAAAGATATATGTCCTCAAAGTTTTGCATTGACATGCGTGAAAAGTGTAAGTGTGTAGATTAAAATGAAACGGAGGGAGTATATTTTAGCCAAACGCACCCCATAAACAATAATCAAAATATATGAGATGTTTGATGTAGTGTTTTCTTTGCAGCTGCAATATTATATGCATCATTATCTTTAATTCTGTGGTGGCCTAATTGCTACTATCTATGAAAAATGGTGCAAATAATACTCGGAGTCATTTTTATATACTTCCTCCGTTCTGTTTTAAATGAAACGTTTGCTTTTTCACGTAATCCAACGCGTTTCTTTGATCACTAATATTTTTAATTGTGCACACGTAAAAAATATAAAAAAGTTATAATTTGATAATATGCATCGAGATGAATTTAACAAGAATCCACTTGACTATGTTTTTTCTTTATATAATGGCGATAAATTGGAGTCAAAATTAATCAATGAATAGTGTCATTTCACCTAATGTTTCATTTAAAACAGAACGGAGGAAGTAATAATTTTAGGTATCAGAAATCTTATTTGGACTCATCAGTCATTTGAAGTTACTCAAAAAACCAAAAAATGGAAAGGCATAGATATAAAGAAAAATAGACACATATGATTGGAGAAAGAAAGAGAAAAAATGAACCCCCAATAAGGTAATTATGCGAATGTTAAAGAGTGATGTGAAGCATCTATACTAATATATTAAAAGGCGTTTCTCAACAACGAACTGTACCACGTGGCGCTATAATAAAAAAAGTTATATTATGCATGTTATAAGATTTGATCGCATGACCTCAAGTTTGTGTACTAATGTCTTAACCACTAAACCAAGTAATATTTCGTGTTATAATTTCAAATGTAAAATACTAATAGATGGAATATATAAGTACCCGTAGCATAGCCCGGACCTAAAAACTAGTTGAGTTTTAATAAGGGGCTTTTTTTTTTCATTTGAGAGCAAGAGTTTTAATAAGAGTTGTTTTATTTTTGTGCTAAGTGCTAACCTTATTATGAGACAAAGGATTATGTTATTCTGTATTGTATTATATAAATTTATTAATTATTATTGAATTATTGGGAAATCTTGTTATTTGTTGAAATTATCATGTTAGTTGCATGCTGGCATATTCTACTAATAAATTTACAATCAAAAAAGGAAAAAGTTGAAAGGTTGTAATTTGTAACTTTCTTTTTAAATAGGTAAGAATAAATCCTCTTGGCTGCCCTCGCATAGAGCCTCCACCCAGAGGCCCATTACAACCATACACCCCAACTCTTTTCCCCGTTAAATTACAAGCAAATGTTTGGGGTAGGAATTGAACCCTAGAATTCGCTACTGAAGATGGGAAAGCTCACCACTTGAACCAGCCTCAATTCCTAAAATGTGTATTTTTAGACTTTGACCCATAACCTCTAATTTTAGATACAGATGCATTACCAACTACTCTACAATCTCATATTAGATGTGTGTTTTAAGACACGAACTCATGGCCTTTCGTTTGAGATATAAATGCACTAACCAACTACTTTACAATCTCATCTTTAAAACGGGTGTGAAATGTATCAAAACGTCCAATGAACCCAAAAATAATAATAGTCACCCTTTACAATGTTGAGCCTAATGATTTTTCCTATGCATCTAAAAAAATAACAATAATTAGACCTGTGTGTTTACCGATCTATAACTTTGATTATTATTATATATTTTTTTATTTATTAGCAAACATTATAAAAGTTAATATTTTAAAAATTGAAATTGAGGCAAATCGAATAACATGATTCATTTTTATATATTAATTAATAAATATGATTAGAGAGAAATATGTGACATAGTGCAAAATTCAAACTATTGCAATTTTTAGGAAATGGAGGAATTATAAAGTTATCCGAATGAACAACAAATACCATGAAAGGAGAAAAGAAGGTCCTAGGAAGTGATATGGACATTCCTCTCTTCCCAAAAGATCAAGTTCTTCTTGTTGTCTATTACTTAGAATAGCATTCCCTCTAGACATGTCCTAGCCTCTAAGAACTTGTTCATTCCCCCTCACTCTCCCTTTTATGCATATACTAAGAGAGCTAAACCCTAGCCTCCTCCTCTCCTCTCTCTCCTCTTCCTCCTAAAAATACCCTGATCATTTTCTTCCAGTTTTGGGCCTGCCATCATCCTTTTGAAGGTGGTAAGCCCTTAATTCTTCTTTTTTCTTCTAGTTTTCATTATTTTTGTTATTAATAATCTTCCATTCTCTCTTTTTGAGAGTTTTCTACCCAATATTTGGGTTCTTTCTCTCCTTTCATGGGAGTTTGGAGTGTGGTTTTATTCTCTTCCCTCGTGGAAGATTAAAAATTGGTATGAGGAATTGTTCCTATTGGTTGAAGTTCAAGACCATCAACATCGAAGTATTGGAAATTCGGATGTGGTCAACATGGTTAAATCAAGAATTTTCTTCTCTAAACTTTGTCAGAATGATAGACTTCCTGCGCGTTATTGTTCGATCTGGTTCATTGTATTCTTCGAAAACGAATTTGATTTGATATTGTCTGATTATATCTTATTTTTCTTTAATACTTATTGTAGATGCCGTTTGCCCTTCATTTAATGAAATTTCTCTTTCATTAAAAAAAATGTATATACTAAGAGACTTACCTAGAGCGTCAAACAAGAAATTGGAGTAACAACTAACCACAAAGGATGCTGAAACAACTAAGAACCCCATGTTCAAAGGAGGGAATAATTATTATTCGTGGGACGTCAAAATGAAATCCTAATTTATATTTAGTTGCCCATCACAATGTAAATGGATATCGATAAAACGAAGAATAAGTGCCAAAATGGTTTTAGAATGGAATCACAATTGTTTTCTTATGAGGTCAGACTCGTTAAACAAAAGTCGGTGCATGTAGGCCCAAGTATCACTTGAGCCGAACTTTTCTTCTTGTCTAAAGTAATTCTCAACTAGAATCATAAGTAGCTCATAAATTTTTATGACGAGCTAGGTAGGTTCATTAATACCCATAATTTCTATGCAAAAACATATTTCAGAAATTGAAAAAACTATAGTGGGACCAAAGGTAAGGTAAACAGCCAAATGTTGGATCAGAACATGGAATGCCACAACTTCATTAGCTACACGAACAGTGGCGTATCCAGGAATTATGTGATGGGGGTACGGATAAGATAAAATAAAATTAAACAAAATACAATGCTAGAGCTAATTTACGACTAAAGATTCAATTCAAAATACAATGGCAATATCAATTTATGATTCAAATTACAACTAATTTAAAATGACGAAAACACATAAGTTTTAAATAAATAAAATATCAATTCACATCTAATGCTATTGCCAACTACGTTTCAAAATATCAAAATATAAATTGATAGAACAAATTGAGAAGTCTATAATTAACAGAAATAAAAAAAAATCGAGAAAAAAAATACCTCTAACAGAACAGATGAACTTCTGGTTCTGCCCAAGCCCAACCTCCTGCTCTGCAGCTCCGGCAACGGCACAATGCGACTGCCGATGGACTGGCAAGTGGCAACCCGCAACCGGCAAGGTGAGTCCGGCATCCGGCGACCGGTGGTAATCAGAAAAGAAAAAGAAACGGAAAATTTGCAGGTTAGTTCTCTAAAGTTCAGGTATCATAACTATGATAACTCCTACTATTTACTTGGTAGATACAACAAAAATAAAAAAACTAATATGGACCCGGTGCACACTAACTTAGTGTGCACCTTATCCATCTCACGTGAGTTTTAATGATTACAACTTTCCGTTTTTGCCGCGTTCAGTCTTCCCCTCTTTTCTCTATCCTGATAACTTCTCTCTCATCTGATAACTTCACTCTCCTGATAGTGTATTTTTGAAACAATATAGTGTATTTTGAAATGATATAGTGTACTTTAAAATGATATAGTGTATTTTAAAATGATAGTGTTTTGCTGAGTTTTTTGGCATGATAGTGTTGCATGTTATAGTGTATATTGACATGATATAGTGTATTTTGAAATGATATAGTGTATTTTAAAATGATAGTGTTTTGCTGAGTTTTTTGGCATGATAGTGTTGCATGTTATAGTGTATATTGACATCATATAGTGTATTTTGAAATGATATAGTGTATTTTAAAATGATAGTGTTTTGCTGAGTTTTTTGGCATGATAGTGTTGCATGTTATAGTGTATATTGACATGATATAGTGTATTTTGAAATGATATAGTGTATTTTGACATGATTGTGTTTTGCTGTGTTTTTTGACATGATAGTGTTGCATGATATAGTGTGTTTTGACATGATATAGTGTATTTTAGAATGTTATTGTGTAGTTTATTTGTATATTACACAAAATTATCATAATCGATCGTTATAGTGTTTGATATGATAGTGTATTTTGACATGATATAGTGTGTTTTAAAATGATATAGTGTATGTTTGTTTTGAACAACTGTTTTTGTTAAAATTTTAGAGCGAGAGAATCTTATTGAAGAGAGAGAAAATCGAGCGGATTTTCGAACGCGGGAGTGACTAGTTTGTAGTGGGGCACGTGTCTAGGCCTGGTCCACACTATTTTTAATGTGAACCGGGTCCACGCAAGACGGATTGCAACAAAAATAGCAGACATTTAATATGTAGAAAAATCAAAACTTTTTCTTACAAGTTACGTCGCAATATGCCGTAAACTCAGGCAAAAAAAAACTTTGCAGCAAATAATATTATCATCAAAGTGGTCCAAGTCACAATTAAGAGAAAGCTGTACTACAACTACTTCCCTTCCCTCCATTTTAAACCCTTGAATTTCAAAACAGTAAAAATTAAGGGAATGAATTAGCAACAAATACATGGTACATTGAACGCTACTTTTGTATTAAATTTCACCAATTCCACACTAAAATATAACAATCGATAAAAAAAAAAAAAAAAAGAGAACAGAAGAAAAAAAAATTGACAATACCCAATTCAGCGGCAAATGGGCTCGGCGGTTGTTAGGTTGTTGGCTAAGCTGGGGTGATGTGCTGTAAATTGTTGGGGAAACGACGGTAGACTGTGAGTTCAGTAAAAATTTGTAGAGTAGAGAGCCTAGAGGAGAGAGAGAGAAGGAAAAAGGAAAAAGTGGGACGCGTGACTGTTTTGGAGTTTGACAGTGCACTCTTCTTCTTTTTTTTTTTTTTTTTTTTTTTGCCCTTTGTTTCCTTCAAATTATTTTTGGGGAATGGGGGTACAGCTGTACCCACTGTACCCCCTGTAAATCCGCCCCTGTACACGAACCATGATGATAAGAATTATACAGATACTAATCAATTATCCTAGTAACCTAATATAATAGTATTTACTTTCCTTCTTTCCAGGAATTTTGTGAATGGAATAAAATGCAACGACGTGCGTGCAACTAATATTGGTTATTTGGTTGTGCGTGTGCCAGATTGGATTGAGTAATTTGTAGTAACAGACTGGACGACATGTATATTATACTGCAAACCAAGTTATGAATTATGGGATTCTAGCATTATATAAACCTGAACACTTTAGCTAGTTAGGACTTAGGAGCAACCTGCAGTACAATCAAGTATATAGCTAGGCACGAAACAAATTAAATATAAGCAAATGGCAAAGTTCAATAACAACTTGTTTGTCATGACAATTTTGTTCGCATTTTTGGCCATTACAGTATCAGGTTTATTTTTGAACATCAACAAATACAACATACTTTCAAAGATTTAAAAACTCTCTAATGTTTCTGACTAATGTTTTTTGTTTTTGGCTCATGTGTTATTTACAGCTTATGAATCATATGCTGAGCAACCAGCGTACAAGCAGCCAGCGTACGAGCAACCAGCGTATATGTACCCGCCGACAACGGAAAAACCACAGCCACCACAGACAAATCCTACGTGCAGGAATATAACTGAACTTTGTAACAGTTACGGAGATTATAGTTGTTGTGAGGGATTTACGTGCACTGGTTGGACTGAAAAACTTCCTGGTGGTGTTGGAGTATGCATGCCTCTAGGTGAGGAGCCACGTTTACCGAAAGAAAAGTGTCAAAAATCTCATCAACTTTGTCAGCCGTATGGTCCGTACAACTGCTGTTCTGAAGATCTTTGCGCTCATCCTCGAACACTTCCTGAGATTGCTGGTCTTGACCCTGAACAAGCTAAGCTTCCTCCTGGTATTGGTGTATGTGAGCCCATTAAACTTTGAGAACCCTCTCAAGTCTTAAATCCGGTTCATCATGGGCTTCATATACTATACTTTAAAGCAACATGTTTAAATCCTTGATATTATCATCTTTGTATTTGTACTTTGCTAATTCTTAATTCTTTCCCCTTGTTTTTCTGATTATTTTCAAGGCTGTTTGTGTATGAGCGATTTTCAATAGAAGGAGCATATTGTTTCGGTGTTGAAACGATGGCGGACACTGAGATGTCCGTAAGTAATTGAGTGGGTGTTCGGGACTGGAAGTCTGCAAGGAAGACAAACGTAAACTACCCTCGGGGGGATGCGAGGAAACCCCCTCCGACGCTCAAGTCAGTATATGTCCGATAAGGATTTTAGAGAGAGAGATAGAGATAAAGAGAGAAATGTACCTGCAGAATAGTACCATTTGGCTATTTATAGTAGTACTGTTCATCTGACAGGGTATGTAATCCTTTGACACATGTATGACTGTGATGAGCCTGACTGGAGGGAAGATTCCCTTTTGTTATTCAAGGTGGCCGTGAATACCATCTCGGACAGTTTATTAGAAATGGCTTGGATCTTCTTGGTGAGATCGTGTTTTAAGCTATTCTTGCCGGTCATATATGAAATGTGGCCCACACCGAACTTGGGAGTACCCATACAACAAGCCCCCCCAACATCATTGGGGGTCATGACCGGCATTGATGTTATATTTGAGGACGCGAGTGAACTCGTGCATGTTAAAGAATCCTCTCGTCTTTGCCACGTGTTGCTGCAGGGAGGACTACGAATTTCGAAAAAATGTAATCATGACCTTTTTCTGAAATCCTGCTCATTTTCTTTATTCTTTATTAGGGTTCCTTCAGCGAGCGACACTTGGCATGCATCAGAGAGGGGAGTTGATAGGTTGATTCATCCTGGCCGTTCAATCCCTGCATTTATAAAGCAACATTCATTTTCTTTTCTTTTTTTACTCTTCATCTTCAACCTTCTCAAACTTCTCTGGTTTCTGCGACTTCCCTAAGAACTTCAAATCTCCTCTTCCTGCCAAGATCTTAGCTTTTTTGCGACCAAATTACTTCAAAAGTATTTGAGGGTACTGTTCGTTCAACTCATTTGAAGAATTTTGTCATTTTCGCCCCTTTTCTTCTGGGTTTAGTTGAGAGTTTTCTTCAGAATCTTCAATTTTTCTGGTGAAGTTCCTCTCCGGCGTCGCTTGCTTGGAAATCTTTCAATCGATCTTCTAGAATTTCCGCTGTGCTTTTTCGAGAACTCATTTGGTCTTCAGGTCATTTTTCCGTCGACTGTATCTCAGGTACTCCCTCCGTCCCAAAAAGATATGAACACTTGTTGGGACACGTAGTTTAAGATGATAAGTTGTAGTGTGGTTATCAAATGTTTTTTTTATTAAGAAAGTAGATGTGATAGAAGTTGGTGGGGTATTTTTTATTAGAGGAGAGAGAAAGTTGGGTAACTTTTTATTGATAAAAGGCAGAGTGTGGGCCAAAGATGTGTAAAAGAAATAATATATTAATAGTGGGACCATGCCAAAAATGGAAGTGTTCAAACTAATTTGGGACAAACATAAAAGGAAAGTGTTCAGACTATTATGGGACGGAGGGAGTATCTTTTTTCATTTTCCCTTCAACTTCTCTTTTTTGTTTCTTTCTTGCTTTGGGACTATGTCGGACCATTCAGATAGTCAAAAAACCTCGAGTGACAATTTCATGTCTGAAAGCCACCCCTCATCTCCCTCCTCCCTTTCCGGTGGACAAAGTTCATCTACTTCTAGTCCTAGGGAGGAAAGAACACGTCTGTTAGTTGACTTGCCCCTAACTGCCGATAGAGATAAGGAACTTTGGTATAAGTTTCTTAACGACCGTTCCACGCCTGAACAAGAAAACTTAACTTCCCAGTATGTGTCCGCGAGGATGAGTGGCGATAGACACACTTTACGAGAGTTGAGACAACAGATTCTAGCCCGTCAGACCCTTAAAAACCCTTCTCATGACGCTGTTCCCGGACTTGATGTTCAGCCGTTAAGGGAACGTGCTTGGCTGGATAGTTTATCGGACGCGGGGGTCGAGGTGGCGGAGGATTTTTAAGACCGCCTTGCCCGTGATGTCGGCCGTACTCATCCTCTTGTTATTGATTTAGGTTCTAACAACGACTCCATTGCCACTATGGATGAGTCTCAAGATTTGGTCTACTCCCGGCGTGAGCGGGATGCCGGTGCTTCCTCATTTGGACGAGTACAAAATTCTCGTCCCACTACTGAGCTAGCCTTGGGTGAGAGCTCCATATCAATTCCTGATTCCCAGCCAGAACCAATCCCTGACCAGGATGATACTAAACACTCTGGAATTTGGTTGCCGTCGGACTATAGCAACGGGTCGAGAATGGTGGTTATTTGCCAAACATGGCGACAGCATGCCATTAATCTGGATCATTGCAAGGTTGCGGAGAAGTTATATGCCTTCCCGGCCAAATATAAACTGGTTATTCCGGACAAAGGATCCAAAGTAATTGATTGCCCGGCAGGGCACATCGCTATCTACGCCCATCATCTGGAGTTTGGGCTGTGCTTTCCTTTGGATCTTACTTTAGTAAAAAATTTTAAAGGCTTTCAACGTCTGCTTACCCCAACTAACTCCCTTGGCTATTCGGAACTTGATCGCGTACATCTGGGTATGCCGTTTCAAAGACTTTCCTGAAACGTTGAACCTTTTCCGCCGACTTCATTGGCTAAAGAGGAATGGCTATACTGAAAAGGGATGCTGGTCTTTGACATCGGCCAAGAACAAACTTACTGTCTACCCAAAACTGACCGGGTTAAAGGGTTGGCAGCCACCTTTTATTGGGTGAGAGTCCCGGACACTTTCCCTCTCCGCCGTCATTTTACCAAACCCGTTAACCGTATGGAAGATGTACCTTCTTATGGATTATCTGTGGTCGAGCAAGCGGCCTTTGATTATTTTGAGTCCGAACTAGGGACTGTTGTTGTTGACGGCGAAGGGACCGAGGGGAGAATCCCTTGTAAATGGCTCCCCCACGCCAAGTACATTTTGGGGAATGAGCCCTTATCGGCTTTATTTCTGTGCTACACTCACCCTGAAGGTGTGTTTTTTGACTTGTAATCCGGCATAGGACTTAGTTAACTTGTTTTAGCTAACTAATATAATATTGACCATTTGTCAATTTTATTTTGCAGGCCCTAATAGCTTAGATCTTGAAGAATTGGGACTTGGTGAAAATTTAAAGCCCATGTCTAAAGCTCCTAAGGATCCCTTTTTTACTACGACGTTGTTCACGGCTTGACTGGCGGTCTGTGCGGTGCTGATCGCGGACGGGGAGGCCTTAATTCTGGTCGAACCAGTACTCGACGTGCTGGCCGTAATCCCGGCCGTGCTATCGGTCGCAATGCCGGTCGTGAGGATCAGGACTCTCCACCGCCAGTAGTTCAGGTTCCCGTCCGTCGTGGCGGAGGGGCGGGTGGTCAAAGGCGGCCTCGTGATATTACCAATGTGGAGGAGAGCCCTAGTAAGAGGCAAGCCTTGGACACTAATGTTGCGTCCGAGACTCAAAATATGGGGTCCGCCGTCAACATCTCGGATGAGAGTCCGGTTCGGGAGTCTGGCCTGTCAGCAATCATATCTCTCCTCTCAATACCGCTATCGACAGTATTGGGACGACATTGGGATCTGGCTCTTCCATGCGCCAGAAAATTTACGATGTCCTCAGTTCTCCAAACTTCTTATCGAATCTGGGTCCGGGAATATTTTCTCGGATCCATGAATGGATAGATTACAAGGAGGTAATCCTTAGTACCGCTGTGAAGGCTGCTTTTTCTCGTCCTCCCACTGCTCCTGGGAAGATTTATCAACCCAACTGGGACGTGAGGGAGGATGAGTCTTTGTATGCTGATATTCCAGCCAATCGTGGGAAGTTTTAATAAGAGTTGTTTTATTTTTGTGCTAAGTGCTAACCTTATTATGAGACAAAGGATTATGTTATTATGTATTGTATTATATAAATTTATTAATTATTATTGGATTATTGGGAAATCTTGTTATTTGTTGAAATTATCATGTTAGTTGCATGCTGGCATATTCTACTAATAAATTTACAATCAAAAAAGGAAAAAGTTGAAAGGTTGTAATTTGTAACTTTCTTTTTACGGATTTTTCACCAGGTACCCCTGAGGTTTTACAATATTCACCTGGTACCCTCGCGTTTTCAACAATTCACCTGGTGCCCTTGAGGTTTTGAAAAATACTCAGAATACCCTTAATGACTAACGGCAGTCAACTCCGTTAGTCATTAAGGCTAAATCAACCAAATTAACCCCTAAATAACCTAACTAATACTAATTAATCCTAATTAACTCTAATTAAACCTAATTAATAACTTTAAACCCTAATTAACCTATCTCTCTCCCTCACCCTTAACCCCACCACCTGACCCCACCTCACCCTAATGTTCTAACCACCCAAACCCCACCACCTCCCCTTACCCACCCATGCATCCCCTACTAGGAGCGACAGCAAAGAACCCCAGCCCGACCCTAACCGCCGTTAACCCAGCCCCTCCATCTAGCCCCAACCCAGCCCCGACTCCACCCCACCGTCAACCCAACACCGCCATCCAGCCCCTAACCTGCTGCTCCTTTTCTCTCTCTCACACCGTTGTTCTCTCTCACACCGACGTTTCTCTCTCGCTCTCGTCATTGATGTTCTTTGCTTGTTTTGGTCGTTGAAGCCGTTGTTGTTCTGTTTTGTTTTGGTGGTGCGTCGGGGAGAGAAATCGAAGGGGGAGGGGACGGGGTGGGGGCTGGGCTGGCGTTTTTGTGGTGCGCGGGTGTGAGTGTCTTTGGGGAGAGAAATCAAAGGGGAGGGGGGGGGGGGGGCGACGGGGGAGGGGGTAGGGGCTGCGACGAGAGGGGAGGGGGGGGGGAGGGGGATGGCTGGCAGCGGGGAAAGGGAGGGGGCCGCGACGGTGGTGGGGAGGGGGATGGGTGGGAAGTTGGTGGAGGGGAGGGGGAGGGGTGGGGGAGGGGGGATGGGTGGGGGGCGGTGGAGGGGAAGGGGAAGGGGGTGGGAGGCCGGGTGGAGGGGAATGGGAGGGGGTGGGTTAGGATTTAAACACTTCAATGGGGTTGGGATCAACAGCGAAAAATTTGAAGAGAGAGAAATCAAGGCAAAGTGAGAGAAGGAAATCCAGTTGGAGGCGTAGGCGCCGGCGAAGCAAAGAGTGGAGGGTAGTAGTTTTAGTGGTGATGCAGCAGTGGGATGTAGGGGTGGTGGTGTTGGTGCTGTTGTGGTGGAGAAAGAAGTGAAATATGAGTGGAAATGTTGGCAATCGTCAAATCCTAAATTCTCACAAACCAGAGGGGTAAATGGTGAATTAAGTTTGTAACGGAAACTTAACGGCAGGGGCACGCCATGTATTTTTCAAAACCTCAAGGGCACCAGGTGAATTGTTGAAAACGCGAGGGTACCAGGTGAATATTGTGAAACCTCAGGGGTACCTGGTGAAAAATCCGTTCTTTTTAAATAGGTAAGAAGAAATCCTCTTGGCTGCCCTCGCATAGAGCCTCCACCCAGAGGCCCATTACAACCATACACCCCAACTCCTTTCCCCCTTAAATTCCAAGCAAATGTTTGGGGTAGGAATTGAACCCTAGAATTCGCTACGGAAGATGGGAAAGCTCACCACCTGGACCAGCCTCAAATCCTAAAATGTGTATTTTTAGACTTTAACCCATAACCTCTAATTTGAGATACATATGCATTACCAACTACTCTACAATCTCATATTAGATGTGTGTTTTAAGACACGAACCCATGGCCTTTCGTTTGAGATACAAATGCACTAACCAACTACTTTACAATCTCATATTTAAAATGGGTGTGAAATGTAACAAAACGTCCAATGAACCCAAAAATAATAATAGTCACCCTTTACAATGTTGAGCCTAATGATTTTTCCTATGCTTCTAAAAAAATAACAATAATTAGACCTGTGTGTTTACCGAACTATAACTTTGATTATTATTATATATTTTTTTATTTATTAGCAAACATTATAAAAGTTAATATTTTAAAAATTGAAATTGAGGCAAATCGAATAACATGATTCACTTTTATATATTAATTAATGAATATGATTAGAGAGAAATATGTGACATAATGCAAAATTCAAACTATTGCAATTTTTAGGAAATGGAGGAAGTATAAAGTTATCCGAATGAACAACAAATACTAGGAAAGGAGAAATGAAGGTCCTAGGATGTGATATGGACATTCCTCCCTTCCCAAAAGATCAAGTTCTTTTTGTTGTCTATTACTTGGAATAACATTCCCTCTAGACATGTCCAAGCCTCTAAGAACTTGTTCATTCCCCCCTCACTCTCCCTTTTATGCATATACTAAGAGAGCTAAACCTTAGCCTCCTCCTCTCCCCTCTCTCCTCTTCCTCCTAAAAATACCCTAATCATTTTTTTCCAGTTTTGGGGCTGCCATCATCCTTTTGATGGTGGTAAGTCCCCAATTCTTCTTTTTTCTTCTAGTTTTCATTATTTTTGTTATTAATAATCTTCCATTCTCTATCTTTCTGAGAATTTTCTACCCAATTTTTGGGTTCTTTCTCTCTTTTCATGGGAGTTTGGAGTGTGGTTTTATTCTCTTCCTTCGTGGAAGTTTAAAAATTGGTATGAGGAATTGTTCCTATTGGTTGAAGTTCAAGACCATCAACATCGAAGTATTGGAAATTCGGATGTGGTCAACATGGTTAAATCAAGAATTTTCTTCTCCAAACTATGTTAGAATGATAGACTTCCACATCAATAGCTGCGTGATTTAGCAAATACAAGGGGGCTGCGCTGTATTGTTCGATCTGGTTCATTGTATTCTTCGAAAACGAATTTGATTTGATATTGTCTGATTATATCTTATTTTTCTTTAATACTTATTGTAGATGCCATTTGCCCTTTAATTAATGAAATTTCTCTTTCATAAAAAAAAATGTATATACTAAGAGACTTACCTAGAGCGTCAAAGATGAAATTGGAGTAACAACTAACCACAAAGGATGCTGAAACAACTAACAACCCCATTTTCAAAGGTGGGAATAATTATTATTCGTGGGACGTCAAAATGAAATCCTAATTTATATTTAGTTGCCCATCACAATGTAAATGGATCTCGATAAAACGAAGAATAAGTGCCAAAATAGTTTTAGAAAGGAATCACAATTGTTTTCTTATGAGGTCAGACTCGTTAAACAAAAGTCGGTGCATGTAGGCCCAAGTATCACTTGAGCCGAACTTTTCTGCTTGTCTAAAGTAATTCTCAACTATAATCATAAGTAGCTCATAAATTTTTATGACGAGCTAGCTAGGTTCATTAATACCCATAATTTCTATGCAAAAACATATTTCAGAAATTGAAAAAACTATACGTGGCACCAAATCTAAGGTAAACAGCCAAATGTTGGATCAGAACATGGAATGCCACAACTTCATCATGCCACACGAACCATAATGATAAGAATTATCCAGATACTAATCAATTATCCTAGTAACCTAATATAATAGTATTTACTTTCCTTCTTTCCAGGAATTTTGTGAATAGAATAAAATGCAACGACGTGCGTGCAACTAATATTTGTTATTTGGTTGTGCGTGTGCCAGATTGGATTGAGTAATTTGTAGTAACAGACTGGACGACATGTATATTATACTGCAAAACAAGTTTTGAATCATGGGATTCTAGCATTATATAAACCTGAACGCTTTAGCTAGTTAGGACTTAGGAGCAACCTGCAGTACAATCAAGTATATAGCTAGGCACGCAACAAATTAAATATAAGCAAATGGCAAAGTTCAATAACAACTTGTTTGTCATGACAATTTTGTTCGCATTTTTGGCCATTACAGTATCAGGTTTATTTTTGAACATCAACAAATACAACATACTTTCAAAGATTTAAAAACTCTCTAATGTTTCTGACTAATGTTTTTGTTTTTGGCTCATGTGTTATTTACAGCTTATGAATCATATGCTGAGCAACCAGCGTACAAGCAGCCAGCGTACGAGCAACCAGCGTATATGTACCCGCCGACAACGGAAAAACCACAGCCACCACAGACAAATCCTACGTGCAGGAATATAACTGAACTTTGTAACAGTTACGGAGATTATAGTTGTTGTGAGGGATTTACGTGCACTGGTTGGACTGAAAAACTTCCTGGTGGTGTTGGAGTATGCATGCCTCTAGGTGAGGAGCCACGTTTACCGAAAGAAAAGTGTCAAAAATCTCATCAACTTTGTCAGCCGTATGGTCCGTACAACTGCTGTTCTGGAGATCTTTGCGCTCATCCTCGAACACTTCCTGAGATTGCTGGTCTTGACCCTGAACAAGCTAAGCTTCCTCCTGGTGTTGGTGTATGTGAGCCCATTAAACTTTGAGAACCCTCTCAAGTCTTAAATCCGGTTCATCATGGGCTTCATATACTATACTTTAAAGCAACATGTTTAAATCCTTGATATTATCATTTTTGTATCTGTACTTTGCTAATTCTTAATTCTTTCCCCTTGTTTTTCTGATTTTTTCAAGGCTTTTCTGTATGAGCGATTTTCAATAGAAGGAGCATATTGTTTCGGTGTTGAAATGATGGCGGACACTGAGATGTCCGTAAGTAATTGAGTGGGTGTTCGGGACTGGAAGTCTGCAAGGAAGACAAACGTAAACTACCCTCGGGGGGATGCGAGGAAACCCCGTCCGACGCTCAAGTCAATATATGTCCGATAAGGATTTTAGAGAGAGAGATAGAGATAAAGAGAGAAACTAGTGTATAGAATGTACCTGTAGAATAGTACCATTTGGCTATTTATAGTAGTACTGTTCATCTGATAGGATATGTAATCCTTTGACACGTGTATGTCTGTGATGAGCCTGACTGGAGGGAAGATTCCCTTTTGTTCTTCAAGGTGGCCGTGAACACCATCTCGGACTGTTTATTAGAAATGGCTTGGATCTTCTTGGTGAGATCGTGTTTTAAGCTATTCGAGCCGGCCATATGAAATGTGGCCGACACCGAACTTGGGAATACCCATACATCTAGCCCCCCCCCAACATCATTGGGGGTCATGACCGACATTGATGTTATATTTGAGGACGCGAGTGAACTCGTGCATGTTAAAGAATCCTCTCGTGCTGCCACGTGTTGCTCTGGGGAGGACTGTGAATTTCGAAAAAATGTAATCATGACCTTTTTCTGAAATCCTGCTCATTTTCTTTATTCTTTATTAGGGTTCCTTCAGCGAGCGACACTTGGCATGCATCAGAGAGGGGAGTTGATAGGTTGATTCATCCTGGCCGTTCAATCCCTGCATATATAAAGTAACGTTCATTTTCTTTTCTTTTTTTACTCTTCATCTTCAACCTTCTCAAACTTCTCTGGTTTGTGCGACTTCCCCAAGAACTTCATATCTCCTCTTCCTGCCAAGATCTTAGCTTTTTTGCGACCAAATTACTTCCAAAGTATTTGAGGGTATTGTTCGTTCAACTCATTTGAAGAATTTGGCATTTTCGCCCCTTTTCTTCTGGGTTTAGTTGAGGGTTTTCTTCAGAATCTTCAATTTTTCTGGTCAACTTCCTCTCCGGCGTCGCTTGCTTGGAAATATTTCAATCGATCTTCTAAAATTTCCGCTGTACTTTTTCGGGAACTCATTTTGTTTTCCGGTCATTTTTCCGTCGACTGTATCTCAGGTACTCCCTCCGTCCCAAAAGATCTGAACACTTGTTGGGACACGTAGTTTAAGATGATAAGTTGTAGTGTGGTTATCAAATGTTATTTTATTAAGAAAGTAGATGTGATAGAAGTTGGTGGGTTATTTTTTATTAGAGGAGAGAGAAAGTTGGGTAGAAAGTTGGGTAACTTTTTATTGATAAAAGGTAAAGTGTGGGCCAAAGATGTGTAAAAGAAATAATATATTAATAGTGGGACCATGCCAAAAATGGAAGTGTTCAAACTAATTTGGGACACACATAAAAGGAAAGTGTTCAGACTATTCTAGGACGGAGGGAGTATCTTTTTTTCATTTTCCCTTCAACTTCTCTTTTTTGTTTCTTTCTTGCTTTGGGACTATGTCGGACCATTCAGATAGTCAAAAAACCTCGAGTGACAATTTCATGTCTGAAAGCAACCCCTCATCTCCCCCCTCCCTTTCCGTTGAACAAATTTCATCTACTTCTAGTCCTAGGGAGGAAAGAACACGTCTGTTAGTTGACTTGCCCCTAACTGCCGACAGAGATAAGGAACTTAGGTCTAAGTTTCTTAACAGTCGTTCCACGCCTGAACAAGAAAACTAAACTTCCCACTATTTTTCCGCGAGGATGAGTGGCGATAGACAGACTTTACGAGAGTTGTGACACCAGATTCTAGCCCGTCAGACCCTTAAGAACCCTCCTCCTTACGCTGTTCCCGGACTTGATGTCCAGCTGTTAAGGGAACATGCTTGGCTGGATAGTTTATCGGATGCGGGGGTTGAGGTGGCGGAGGATTTTTACGACCGCCTTGCCCGTGATGTCGGTCTTACTTATCCTCATGTTATTTATTTAGGTTCTAACAACGACTCCATTGCCACTATGGATGAGTCTCAAGATTTGGTCTACTCCCGGCGTGAGCGGGATGCCAGCGCTTCCTCTTTTGGACGAGTACAAAATTCTCGTCCCACTACTTAGCTAGCCTTGGGTGAGAGCTCCAGATCAATTCCTGATTCCCGGCCAAAACCAATCCCTGACCGGGATGATACTGAACACTCTGGGATTTGGATGCCGTCGGACTATAGCAGCGGGTCGAGAACGGTGGTTATTTGCCAAACATGGTGACAGCATGCCATTAATCTCGATCATTGCAAGGTTGCGGAGAAGTTATATGCCTTCCCGGCCGAATATAAATTGGTTATTCCGGACAAAGGATCCAAAGTAACTAATTGCCCGGCAAGGCACATCGCTATCTACGCCCATCATCTGGAGTTTGGGCTGCGCTTTCCTTTGGATCTTACTTTAGTAAAAATTTTAAAGGCTTTCAACGTCTGCTTACCCCAACTAACTCCCTTGGCTATTCGGAACTTGATCGCGTACATCTGGGTATGCCGCTTCAAAGACTTTCCTGAAACGTTGAACCTTTTCCGCCGACTTCACTGGCTAAAGATGAATGGCTATACTGAAAAGGGATGGTGGTCTTTGACATCGGCCAAGAAAAACTTACTGTCTACCCAAAACTGACCGGGTTAAAGGGTTGGCAGCCACCTTTTATTGGGTGAGAGTCCCGGACACTTTCCCTCTCCGCCATCATTTTACCAAACCCGTTGACCGTATGGAAGATGTACCTTCTTATAGATTATCGGTGGCCGAGCAAGCGGCCTTTGATTATTTTGAGTTCGAACTGGGCATTGTTGTTGTTGACGGCGAAGTGACCGAGGGGATAATCCCTTGTAAATGGCTCCCCCACGCCATGTACATTTTGGGGAATGAGCCCTTATCGGCTTTATTTATGTGCTACACTCACCCTGAAGGTGTGTTTTTTGACTTGTAATCCGGCATAGGACTTAGTTAACTTGTTTTAGCTAACTAATATAATATTGACCATTTGTCAATTTTATTTTGCAGGTCCTAATAGCTTAGATCTTGAAGAATTGGGACTTAATGAAAAATTAAATCCCATGTCTAAAGCTCCTGAGGATCCCGTTTTTTACTACGACATCGTTCACGGCCTGACTGGCGGTCTGTGCGGTGCTGATCGCGGACTGGGATGCCTTAATTCTGGTCGAACCAGTACTTGACGTACTGGCCGTAATCCCGGCCGTGCTCTCGGTCGCAATGCCGATCGTGAGGATCAGGACTCTCCACGGCCAGTAGTTCAGGTTCCCGTCCGTCGTGGCGGCGGGGCGGCTGGTCAAAGGCGGCCTCGTGAGATTACCAATGTGGAGGAGAGCCCTAGTAAGAGGCAAGCCTTGGACACTAATGCTGCGTCCAAGACTCAAAATATGGGGTCCGCCATCAACATCCTGGATGAGAGTCCGGTTCGGGAGTTTGCACCTGTCAGCAATCGTATATCTCCTCTCAATGCCGCTATCGACAGTATTGGGACGACATTGGGATCTGGCTCTTCCATGCGCCAGAAAATTTACGATGTCCTCAGTTCTCCAAACTTCTTATCGAATCTGAGTCTGGGAATATTTTCTCGGATCCATGAATGGATAGATTACAAGGAGGTAATCCTTAGTACCGCTGTGAAGGCTGCGTTTTCTCGTCCTCCCACTACTCCTGGGAACATTTATCAACCCAACTGGGACGTGATGGAGGATGAGTCTTTGTATGCTGATATTCCAGCCAATGGTGGTACTCTTGGATACCGTCTTTTGAAGGGCCTCTAGTTACCCATTGATTGCCCAGCCGACAAGCTAGTGGCTTTAGTGGCCCAGCTTGCTCACGATCTGGCCGTGGTATGGGTCTTCTCATCATTATTATTATTATTTTTTTTAATCTCATATTTTTGATGTAGACTAAAAATTCCGCTATCGAGCTTATTGAACAATTCCTCCATTATCAATCTATGTCTGATAGCCATAAACAATCCTTGGACGAGCTTCAGACCCAGCTTGATGATGCCCGAGTTCATGCTAATACTATACAGCAGGAACTTGATGCCGAGAAGGCATCAAGGGCAGTGGTTGATGTGGAGCTGGCGGATTTGCGGGTTAAGGCAGGCAAATTGGAGCAGGCCGAGAAGAGATCAATGGAGCTTGAACCGGCCCTGGCGCCTGCTAAGAGTGAGATGGCCACCGCTGTTGTGAAAGCCAAGGACGATGTCGACCTACAAGCTGTTGCCAGTTTCAAAAAATCTGAGGAGTTTATCGGCCTACTAGGGGAGAGATATGATGGCGGTTGGGTGGCTGCTAAAAGGTGTGTTTGCCATTCCCATCCTACCTTCAACTGGGAGGAAATGGAAACCGCCTTCGCAGAAGGTGTTCATACACGTCCTCTTGAGGGTGAACCTTTCATCTGCGAGGAAGACGTGATTGCTAATGTTCTTTCGGTCGCCCAAGACGAAGAAGTGCCTCTCACTTGATGTTTTTGGCGGTCATCTCCAGGCTCTTCTGTTGGTTCTAATAGTTGTTAGATTTCTTGTAGTATATATGAATATTGTTATCCAACTTTGAATTCGGCCCATTATGGCATGTAAATTGAATATGCTTTTTAATTACAATTACTGTTATCAGTTTCAGATGCCTTTTTGATGGCTGCCCACGTTTTGCTTGTAATTGGCTCCATGCCAGTAATTAGTAATGAGCTTTGTGTTTACGGGAATTTTTATTTCTCGTTTTTGCTTCCAATTAGGACAGTTTGTTTGTGATATATCGTATCTCGGACACTATAGTATGTTACTTGGCTTTGACGTTTTTAATTACATGTTTTCTTGGTATACAATCTGTTATCATACAAATAATAAGACAATCGATGGAACGCTAGTAGAAGTTTGTATTATTGATGTAATAAAAAGGTCGCTCTCGGCCTATTACAATCTTATAAATCAAACATAGTACTTCTTTAATACACTAGCATTCCAATAGTTCTTAAGTTCAATGTCGTCCATCGTCTTCAAAGCAAATGAGCAGGGACCAATTTCTTTAGCTATCTGATATGGCCCCTCCCAATTGGTTGTTAGCTTTCCCTCTACATGAGCCTTCCCAGTGGCGGCTGTCCTTTGCAATACCAGATCTCCTAGCGCTAACGGCCTTTTCATAACTCTTTTGTTATAGGCTTTGCTGATACGATCTTTGTATGCTGCAGCTTTAAGTTCTACTACTAACCTTATTTCTGGTAGGAAATCTAGATTCTCTCTTAAAGCCTGGTCATTGCTCTCTTAAGTTCTGCAGCTTGATCCGATAGGACGGTAAACCAACCTCTACTGGCAAGACTGCTTCCGTCCCAAAAGCTAATTTGAACGGACTTTCTCCAGTCGCTTCCTTTTCTGTTGTTCTATTGGCCCAAGCCCCTTGAATTCGTCCAACATTTTCTTCAGAGCTCGTAAAGTCTGTTTGTTTGCGGCCTCAGCTTGCCTGTTGCTCTACGGGTAACATACAGCTGAAAATGCAAACTTAACCCTGAATTTGGACAGGAAACTCTTGATTGGTCGACAATCAAATTGCGCTCCATGATCAAAGACTATTGCAGCTGGTATACCAAACCTTGTTATTATGTTTTTCTAAATGAACTTTTTGACTTGGTTTCACTTTATCTTTGCTGTCGGCTCCGCCTCGATCCATTTTGTGAAATAATCGATACCAACAATCAAGAATTTTCGGCCACCCGTAGCTGTTATAAATGGTCTGAGGATGTCTAACCCCCATTGCGCAAACGGTATTGGACATAGTATGGGCTGAAGATAATTCGCGGGCCTATTTATGATGGGAGCGAACTTTTGACACTTATCACACTTCTTGACGTAACTTTGCGCGTCCGCCAACATACTTGGCCAATAGAACCCAGCCGTCAATGCTTTTAATGCCAGTGCCTTTCCCCTAATGTGGTTCCCACAAATTCCTTCATGGATTTCTTCCAGTATCTTGCCGGACTCAAACGCTGTTGCACATTTTAACAGCGGCAAGCTAAAGGATTTCTTATAATGCTCATTCTGATAGATGATATACCAACTAGCTTGCCGCTTCAATTTCCTGGCTTCCATATCATTTGAAGGGAGTGAGCTTGTAAGCTTGTATGCCACCAATACAGTGAACCATTCACCTTGTGGATTGATGGTATTCACAGTCACGATTTTCTCGGTGGTGCTTTTTTCTTTCAAAATTTCCACCATAACAGATCTCTCTATGTTCAAAGAATCAGAGCATGGCAATTTAGAAGTGCGTCCGCCTTGGTATTGTCGGCCCTAGGAATGGCTTGAACTTCGAATTGAACCAATTGGGCTATCAATTCCTTAGCCTTCTCCACATATTTCTGCATATTGGCTTCTCGGACCTCGAACTCTCCTTTCAAATGACCATTGACGAGTTGTGAATCTGTTTTCAGAGATACACTCTTAGCCCCAGCAGCTATACACATCCTTAATCCAGCAATCGCGACCTCATACTCCGCCTCGTTGTTTGATCCCAGGCATTTGTGATTGGGATGTTGTGATATGATCTCTGATTGCCTCGATCTTGAATGAATTTTGATGATAAAGTGCCTATTTTAACTGCATGCTTGAATTGGTTAGATTGTGAGGATTCATTCTAGCCATCGGATTTATCTCTATATCCGGTCTATTCCTGTGTGTTAGTTCCTCGTAGCATTCTTATCTTGGTTTTGGCATTGTACTCGTTGAGTTCTGGTGACTTTAGGCATGTGCTGTGATAGAGGCGTTCATTCGTTTAATCTTTAAGCCTCAGAGTTGTTTAATGAATCAATTTTCCCCCTAGACCTGCTGAGCCTAATGACTTCTTTTTGGATCTATATTAAGCCACATTACACACCTTGAGCCTTTACATTGACTATTGCCCAAGCCTAGCTTGGGGGAGCATTTGTTAAGTTTATATCATATTGTGTGGTTGATTCCGTAGGGCGGTTGGAAAATAATGATATTTTGGTACAAAGAAAAGAAAGAAAAAATAAAGGAAGAAAAAATAAAGTGAAAAATGATAGTGAAAAAAATTTGAAAAATTTCTATGATCTTTACTCATTAACTTTCAAAGCATTGGAAATTATGTTGAAAGATGCAATTATTGGTTGGTTCGTGAAATTTCAAGAGTTGGTTGTTATCTTGCTTATGTTGTTGATGCCATGGGAGTTGTTTCGGCCACACTTAGTCCTACTAGTGTTTTTTGCTCCTCTTTCTTGGCTTTTCCACCACATTCCCTAAATAATTTCCGTACCTTTACCCGTGCCCCATTACAACCCTGAGAAAGACCTTTTGAGCACGTGTTTGATTGTTTATTAGAATAATACTGAGTCAATATGCCAAAGTTGAAGATTAAGTTTGTTATTTGAGTCGACCTGATTAGGATCAGCGATATTATACCTTTTCAAACACATGAGAGTGTGAGTGGGAAGGGCTATTATGGTTGGGTTGGTGAGCGATAGGGCACATATTTTGCCTGCCACAAAATTGAGAGGAGTGACACCTTGGTGAGCACCTTTTCAAGATTCGCATGATATGTAGGGCAGCTGCATTTGATGGTTTACTTAAGTGATTGGTAGTCAGGTGATCTAAGCAACTGAACTTGAATTTTGCTTGCTTTTGAGTTGGAAATAATTGAGTTTAAAATTTTCTATCTGAGGGGTGAAGCAATCCTATTCTTATTCATGTTGTGCTTTGCTTGAGGACAAGCAAAGGTTTAGCTTGGGGGAGTTTGATGTTATGGTTTTATATAGTGTTTTTCCCCCTGTATTTGAGCTAAAATGTGTATCAATGGTGCTCTTAGGAGCCATTTTATGCTAACTTTCTCCATCAAGTTGTGGTTTTCTATTCTGTGTCTGATTGCAGGTTTTAGGGAGTTATCTCCCTATTTTCTACCACTATCTGACCATTACAATCGAATGGAGAAGTTCGAAGGCATTTATGATGAGTTCCGGGGTCCCGAGAATACTTTCCGAGGCCTTGGACAAAAGAAGAAGTGAAGCCTTGGCGTCTGGAGTCAAGAATTGATGAAGCGGGGCTCCGCCCGATTGAATCGGGCACCCCACGCCCGATCGGGCGTCCATCAGTGGGCAAAGTTAGATTTGTTGCGGGCCCGATCGGGCTTGATCCGCCCTGTCGTATTTCGGTGCCTGGCCCGATCGGGCGAGAGGGCCCGATCCTATCGGGCGCTCCTACATGCCTTGTGTGCTGCTGAGGGAGTCTTGTGCACTGGTCTTTGAAAGGCCCGATACCATCGGGCGGCATAGCCCGACAGCATCGGGCGAGGTCTGCTTTGGAGCGCAGCTGCTGCGTTTGAGCCCGATGGGATCGGGCTGACTTGGCCCGATCGGGCGTCTG
This sequence comes from Beta lomatogona, assembly GCA_947646795.1. NCBI lineage: Eukaryota > Viridiplantae > Streptophyta > Magnoliopsida > Caryophyllales > Amaranthaceae > Beta > Beta lomatogona. Next base: position 8,334,357 of record CANSNZ010000023.1, on the reverse strand, counting down.
TTCCGCGCGCTCATTTAATGAGTTTCGGGCTACTTAGTATAAATAGAAAAGTTAGAACATCTTTTATTGATCTTGGTTTTTATCCTGATTTTCTCATAGTTTCTCTCAAGAACCCTAGTTTAACTACTTTTCATTGTGAATTCAAGATCAAACTTTTGGATTATTCGCAAGTTCACTATAGTTCTTTAATTTGGTAATCTTCTTCATTGTTTTCTCCATTATTGTTTGCTTTCTCTATTATTGATTAGAGTAATTTCTTAGTTATTTGCAATAGTTCAAAGTATGAATTTTTACATGGAATTTGTTATTGTTTTCTCAAGCATGAGTGAGTAGTTTTATTTCTAGGATTGTGGGGATCTATGTATGCAATGAGGGGTTGATAGATTAGTATAATTACCCTATATATCAATTGTTTCCTGTGATTGAATCGTTCATGCTAGATTTATGAATTAGGCCTGATTTGTATTTCTATTATCGCAATATTGAATCTGCTTCGAGAGGAGAGATTTCGTATAGGCTTTCAATCATTAGGCATAGTGATCCTTGACCATGCGAGAGCGGCTAGGTGATTTATGAGGGAGGTAATGTTCGAGAGAAATTACATGTGCCCTAGATAAATTGACTTATTGGGTGATTATTATTCGTCTCTGATTTCCCAAATTGTATGCATAGTGATCCATAGTCCTAGTTCTTTATTAATTGATTCTTACCTTCATATTTAGTTCTGTCATTTGCCTATTAGTTTAGTCACACACCCATTTTCAACTGATTTAGTTAGTATAATATTAGAATTCAGATACAATAATATAACTTTCTCCCTGTGGATTCGATCCTGACTTCTCTGACTACTTGTTAGTGGACCTTAGGTTATTTTTGATAAGGTGATACGACTTTAGCCTGTCAACGGCTGATGAGCCGTCCACTTCCAATATCCATGTTTCCTTCTCAACTTCTTCCTCTTCCTCATAAGATGCTTCTACGATAAAGTCCGCTAATGCTTGGGCTTTTTTCGCGGTTCTCGATTTGTACTGGATGTCGTACTCGGACAATTCAACTGCCCACTTTAAAAGGCGCCCTGAGCTGTCCATCTTTTGCAATGCTTTCTCCAGAGGTTGATTTGTCAAGACATGAATGGGATGACAGTCAAAATATGGTCTGAGCTTTCTAGCCGTGATTATTACTGCCAACGCCATTTTCTCCACTAGCTGATAGCGACTCTCCGGCCCATTCAAGATATGGCTGACAAAATATATCGGCTATTGCTTTTTTTTTCCTTTTCAACCAACAAAACAGTCGCGACAGTTTTCGGCGAGGCCGAGATGTATAATTGCAACGTATCCCCTGTCTCTGGTCGAGTAATGGTGGGAAGAGTTTTCAAAGGCTCTTTGACCCCGACAAAAGCTTTGCTCTGTTCTTCTCCCCATTCGAACTTTTTATTCCCTCTCAACAGTGAGAAAAAGAGTAGGGCTTTATCGGCCGACTTTGAGATGAAACGAGTTAACGCGACCATCCTTCCGGTTAATCTCTGAATGTCTTTGACACCCTTTGGCTCTGGCAGGTCTATAATAGCACGAACCTTGTCCGGGTTGGCATCTATTCCTCTCTTGCTGACCATGAACCCGAGAAATTTTCCTGCTCTCACCCTAAATACGCACTTCTTTGGGTTGAGTTTCATCTTCTTTGGGTTGAGTTTCATCTTGTATTTTCTCAGTTTTGCTCTTGACGATTGAGTCTTCTACATAGACTTAGATGTTTCTTCCCTTCTGCTCCGCGAACACTTTATCGACCAATTTTTGATACGTGGCCCCAGCATTCCTCAGGCCAAAAGGCATTGCTTTATAGTTAAAGACTCCACAGTCTTTCACTACTACAAAAAGGCTTGAAGAGACCCCCTAAAAATGCCCTTAGAGACCACTTAAGAGGTGGTCTCTAGCTCACTGGTCTCTTAGTATAAGAGACCACTTTTTAAAGGTCGTTTTTTAAATAAAAGGAAGAGACCACTATTTAAGATAAGTGGTAGCTTAGGTGCTGGTTGGAGGAACTAGGACATAAAGAAAAGAGACCACTTATTTGATTTAAATGGTACCTTTAACTCTACCAAGAAACCACTTAGGTAAATAAGTGGTCTTTTTGGTTCCACTAAAAAAGACCACTTATCTTTATAAGGTGGTCTCTTTGCTCAACATAAATAAAACAGCGTTTTATATTGGTTTTTTTAATGCGAAAATTTGCATATATGCCCTTTTTTAATTAAACATATTATCATAATATATAAATACACTTGATGTGTTTTATCCATCCACTAAACATGTACCAATTATTCATTTATTTAAAATAATTATTTACATAATAATATCCTTAACCACTCAAATATTCAACGAATATGTTTCGTAAAATGAGTAAATTAAGAAAATTTCAAACTACATATACAGAATTTTCAAAAAATGAAAAAGATATAGATACATTATACGTCCTAGTCAAAATCTAGGCTATCTTCAAGTTCTTCCTATCCGCATCACACTTGTGCATGTGAGCTCTGCCAAAATACTACCACGAGTAGGGGCCCCGTTATACTGAAAATCCTTTCTGTAAATTCAATCGCAAATCCTTGCCTGGTAGCTTTTGTGGTGTTCACAAAAGCATCCAAGACATCAGCAGTTGCTCGAACACTCTCGAGCTGCAGAAAAGCATATGTCCATCTGTTAGCATGAGTCAATACTGCAAATTAAAGTATATAGACTCAACAATATTATGATACCTGACGAGTCATCTCCACAATCCACCCACAATGTCAGCTATTGGGCCAAAGATTAGTGCTGCAACTCTACAATATCATAGCTCATCATGTCTTCTGAGTCATAATCATAGAAAACAATCTGAAAGCAAAGAAACAACAATCGATGAAAACTCCTTAATATATAACATCAATTGTTATCTTCAGTAGCTAAAGCTTAAAGCATCATGTAGTAACAGCTTAATAAATCCTGAAGCATTGTTATTGATAATAATTCAAAAGTCTATACGACTAAAGGCATGTATGTGCTTTGTTAGACTTCATCACAATCCACACATAATCGATTAGTTATCTACAACAATACTTTCAAAGATAACTGCACCACGATCAACACAACCGCCGACTTTGTTTCCATCTGTAAATCAAACATCTTTATTTTTCATGTGCAAGGTGCTATTTAGATTCAGAATCCCTAATTCTGAAAAAACTTGCCAAGCAATTCACAATTTTTTAACAAAAATGTAGTTATAAACCTTAGAAATCAATTATATACAATTCAAGGAATCTAGTAAAAAAAACCCAAAAGTAGAAGATAAGATTGAAAACCATGAAAAACGGTGAAAGAAATTACACTTAATTCCAAAAAAAACGAGAGTTTATCGTCCAAACTTTGCAATACATATAAGCAACACACAAAATCTTAAATCTTATAAATTTATTCAATCAAATGAACCTGCAATATGAGGATGCGGGTGAATCAAGTAATAGTAGATTAATGGTAAATAATTTAGGGAAGCTTAGCAATAATAAGTCACATAAAAATTGAAAACCCCAAATTGTATAATCTTCAAGATTGATAAGTGGAATACTGGATACCTGAAGGAGTAAGATATGAGGAGAGAGAAAATGAACTAAATGTTGGACAGCGAAGAAAGATGAAGGAATTATGAGGAATTACATGTGATAATCCTCTAATTGGGCTCATGAGAATGTTGGCAGCCATTGATTAAACTGGAGATAACATGCTCGTGAGCGTCGGGGGCGGAAGGAGTCGTGGGCTTCGGAAGACAGGAGGGTGGGGAGTCGCGAAGGTCGGGTAACTGGGGACTAAGGGGGTCGTCGGCGTCGGGCGACAGGGGATTAGTGACGGGGGTCTGGGCGTTAGAGCTAAAACCAATAATACATTATAATACAATATTTAAAGTTCTACTTCGAGCCTTATAGAGTTGCATTATCAAAAGGTCGGTTCGTAGTCTTGTTGACAAGATTACGTTTCTGATTTATTTTTGGTAAATTCTAATGTACCTATTAATGACTAATAAGTGTATAAGAAAATTAAATTTAATGGATGGCATCAATTTTCAAAAAAGGATGTAAAATCAAAGTAACCACTTAATAAGAATATGGGGTTTTTTTGTCTTGGAAATTTTTGGAGACATGCAAAAAGACCACTTTTCTAAAAAGTAGGTCTTTTTGTCATATGAAAAGAAACCCCTTTTCTAACAAATTAGGTGTTTTTTACTAAATAACCACCTATATCATCAATATGGTCTCTTGTGGGTGATTTCTTTGCACATATTTGTAGTAGTGTTTGATGAAGACAGCTTTCTTTCTATCAACTTCTAGGAGACTGATTTGGTGATACCCTAAAAAAAGTCCATAAAACTCAACTGCGCATGACCGCTAGTAGAATCCACCAACTGATCTATCCTTGGCAATGGATAGCAGTCTTTAGGACAAGCTCTATTAAGGTCCATGAAATCAACACACATCCGCCATTGGCCGTTTGCTTTTTTCACCATAACAACATTTGCTAACCATTCTGGATAATCACAGACTTCAATGAAGTCAGTCACTCACAGCTTATCGACTTCTTCCTTGACGGCCTTGTTCTTTTCTATTGAAAAAATTCTCTTTTTCTGCTTGATTGGACAGACCGAGCTGTCGACATTCAGACGATGAACCATCACGGCCGGGTCTATTCCCGGCATCTCATCCGTCGAGAACGCGAATACGTCGGCGTTTTCTCGCATGAGAGTCACCAGGTTGACCCTAACCTCTTGGTCCATGTCAGTTCCGACAGCCACGGTCCTCTCTGGATCGTCCGCCAACATTTCCTGCTTGGATTCTCCATCAGGCTAGGGCCTTGGCAAATCATCTGGCCGAGTCTCTAGTTCTTCCATGGTTATCTCCATAGCATTTTCATTCTTTTTCTCGGGCTGCTCTTCTTCTGCCAAAGCCTTCTTCTTAGCTATTTCTTTGCTTCCTTGTTGGCGGACTGAGATCTTCAACGGAAATTCTTCGTGCCGGCTGTTTCAAAGCCGTTAAATAACATGACTTTGCTGTCTCCTGATTTCCTCTAATCTTTGTTGTCGTACCCGAGTTGGACACGTACATCATAGTCAGGTGATAGGTAGATACCACTCCTCGAACATCATGAATTAGTGGTATTCCTATTATTGCATTATATGCTCCTGGAACATCTACTACTAGGATCTCTGCCATTACATCTCTGGCGTCATCATTATCGCCAACTCTGACCGGCAGCTTTATAATTCCCTCAGGTATCGCTGATGCCCCAGTGAATCCTATCACTGGATATCGTACCGGCTGCAGATGCTCTCGGCCAATCATCAACTTCTCAAAAGTTGATAAGAATAAAATGTTTGCAGAACTTCCTCCATCTACCGAAATTTTGTGAATCAAGCAATTTGCAACTTTCAAAGTGACCACCAATGGGTCATCATGGGGATATACCATGTGCTTTGCGTCTTCTAACAAGAATGACATGGTTGGCATGGCTGGTGGTTTACTCCACTGGCAATTCTCATTGAAGTTTACCTGACGCCGGAATTCCTTGAGGCTAGCCTTTGCCCCACTGACACTTCCGCCGTGGATTGGACCACCACTGATCACATGTATCTCTCCTATCCGAGATTGAACATTCTGATCTCTAGATTTCACCAAATCACCTTCACCGGTCTGAGCTTTGTATTGAGTGAAATACCCTATGCGAATAAGGTCTTCCAAATTATCCTCCAGGTGCCTGCAATCTTCAGTTATATGGCCGTGATCTCCATGGAAATCACACCACTTAGTCTTGTCACGGTTCTTGTGAAACATCTTTCTTGGTCGCTGCCATTTATCACTTTCTTTGTTCATGGTGAATATATGTGCCCGAGAAGTTGTGAGCTGGGTGTATGCGTCAAATTTATCTTTGCGTTCTGCTCTTTCCCGGTCACCACGTTCCCGGTCATTACCTTTTTTGACCATGTTGCATTCCTTCTTCTCTTCTCGGCCACGATTGCTTTCACGTCCCTTGTCCTTCCGTGACTTGTCCTCTTTTTCCTTATCGGACTCACGATACTGACTGCTAGTTGCTTTGTCAAATTCTTCCCCTCTTATGAAATCATTTGCTTTACCAAGCACTGGCTTTAGTGACGTGAAGGTCTTTCGGCCAAGATAACTTCTGAATGCGGATCCTTCTTTCAATCTAGTCATCAAGACTAGGACCGCCACGTCCTGCTACAGGCTAAGGATAGATACGGCCTCAACATTGAAGCGTCCAATGTAATCCCGAAGAAATTTTGCTTCTCCTTGTTTAATCGACAACAGCTCCCTAGTAGTGCGCTCCCGGCTCCTATTGCTTACGAAATGAATACTAAACATAGGCGAAAGCTGAGAAAAGCTGGATATATTACCCGGTTTGAGACTCTTAAACCAAGTTTGAGCGATACTAGTAAGAGTGGACGGGAACACCTTACACCAGATTGCGTCCACTTGTGTGTACATGTACATGTGCCCCTCGTAGGCCACGACATGATCGTCCGGGTCTGAGCTGCCATCATATTTGCATGACAGCATCTTGATTCTCGGCATAGGGTGATGCAAGATTTCTGGTATGAATGGGGATAGTTTGGGCTTGATTAGCAGGTGTCCGCCAGCCGAATAGTTACTAGCACCATTAGTGTTGTACTCTCGGTAGGAACGACTTTGATTCTCATCTTCTGAATTGTCAAATTCTTTAGTTTCCATTAGTGTCTCCTCATATTCAGGGTCATCCAACTGTCTCTCCAGCTACCGTCCCTCCTAAGTGAAGGAACGCATCCTTCTCAATGGCGTACCGTCAGCATTTCTACCGGCCAATGGCTGTCATCGCTTACGGGTTTGACCGCCTTTACCATTAGGAGTTGGAGTGTTACCATCAGGCTGTGGAGTGCCCGTTAACATCTGGATGAAAGATGCTACTGTCTTCAGTTGCTCCAGAGAGAACTGACTCAGCTGAGCCAGATTGATTGGGACTCCATTAGGGTTTACCTGGGATACGTTATTCTCAGGAGTTTGTTGCTCATTGTTGTTCTCGGGCACTCTCGAATCGAACTGGGGTGTACCAATCGGTCCAGTGATCACTGGTTGTGTAGATCCCTGCCCGATCTCAAATCCTGGTGGACCACGACTTGCGTTACCCGTCTTATCCATGACTGCTTCACAAAGATGGGAGGCCCCTCCTTCTAGCGCCAAGTTGTTTCCATGTTAAAACGATGGCAGACACTGAGATGTCCGTCAGTAATTGAGTGGGCGTCCGAGACTAGAAGTCTGCAAGAAAACAAACGTAAACTACCCTCGGGGGGGATGCGAGGAAACCCCCTCCAACGCTCAAGTCAGTATATGTCCGATAAGGATTTTAGAGAGAGAGAGATTGAGATTGAGAGAGAAAGTAGTGTATAGAATCTACCCGCAGAATAGTACCATTTGGCTATTTATAGTAGCACTGTTCATCTGACAGGGTATGTAATCCTTTGACACGTGTATGACTGTGATGAGCCTGACTGGAGGGAAGATTCCCTTTTGTCCTTTAAGGTGGTCGTGAACACCATCTCGGACTGTTTATTAGAAATGGCTTGGATCTTCTTGGTGAGATCGCGTTGGAGGGGTCATATGAAATGTGGCCGACACCGAACTTGGGAGTACCCATAAACATATGAATTTTTTAGGTCAAAGTTTGTAAACTTTGAGTATATTTTGATTAAAAATCTTGTTAAACTACTAATTTGAAGCGCTACATCCAACGCACTCCCTTGCTTCAAATTTCATGACCTTCACGTTTTGACCAAAACATCAACTCTAGAACACTATAAAGAATTTGCTCTCTACTTCCACATTTGAAGTAGAAAAAAACTATTTTGTTTTCTCCTACACTAGTAGAGCAATAGCGATTTGCGTCAGTTACCAGACCACAATTTGCTTCAATTCCTGGTCGACGTTATGGACATTAAATTAGGCAGTCTATTTAATTAGTTACGAGAGGCATAGGGGACGTCCCCCTAATTTGTCTTGCAAACAAATCATTTCATTGAAATCTCCTACAAGAAGCAGATGGAGGCTTATATTGGCTATGTACGATTGAAAATCACTAGTGGAAAAAAACGCAAGGGCTACAGTGCAAGGGCTGCGGTTAATGCAAAAACCGCAACCCTTAAATTAAGGGCTGCGGTTTTTAGGCTAACCGCAGCCCTAATTGATAAAAGGGCTGCGGTTAATTCAAAAACCGCAGCCCTTAAATTAAGGGCTGCGGTTTTTGGGCTAACCGCAGCCCTTCAACAACCCAAAAATGAAATAAAACCCCACCCATTCCCATTTTCCCCCGCGTTACTCCCTTTTGCAGCCGCTGAACACTATTTCTCTTTCCTCCTAATTCCCCTTAACCCATCCCCCCTCTTCTCACCGCATCATCTATCTCCTCTCACTCTTCTTCGCCGGCGAGGGTTTACAACGTTTGGTGGTTCGCCGGTGAGGGTTAACGACGTTTGGTGGTTCGCTGGCGAGGGGTCTTCTTCATTCTCTCTCTTCGTGAATCTTCACCAACAACCACACAAAACCAAACCAGCGGTGGTGGAGGTGTAGTGGTCGCCGTCGTTGTTAAAGATCTGCAAGAGTGTGCGCGCTTCAAGAAATTTTCTCTCTTCAGTTCTGTCGGTGGTGCGCCACTCTTGCTGGTACTGCCTCAGCATCTGCTTGGCGGTACTCCACCGCCGCGGTTCCATTGGTGCTCATCTCACTGCTGCACGTTGTGCGAATGTTGGTTGTCGCCATTGTGCACCCAAATCAATTTGAGGCATTCTTGTCAAGGTTTAAGCTCCCTAATCTCTCTCTTTTCATTCTGAATTTGTATGGGTACTTGCTTCAATCCTCAAACCCATTTCTGAATCTTTGGTATAATAGCAAAATCAGTTTGTTGAGTTAAGTTAAATTATAAAATCCGATCACTTTGTTTATGGGTTCTGTTTTTTTCAATGCAAACTCTACAAAGTTGTATCAATATGAGGTTCGAATTGAGTTAATAGTGTAAGTGGTGGTTCCTTATATAATTATTCAAGTTCTTTTCAACTCCATTACTTGATTTGTTTTCTGCTGCAACTAGTGCTCTTACAGTTTCCACAACCTCTACTGCAACTAGTGCTATTACAGATCTCCTTCAGTGATGAAGTTCATTCAGTTTAGTTTGGTAATAAAATGGAACTTGTAAGAAGTACTCTGCTTTCTAGAGAAGAATGTGGAGAAAATTGTGGTATTACTAATTGCTTACTGGTAGTTGGGTCTTGTGAGCCTAATGCACAATATTGGGAGTGTATTCTTTAATAGGAAGGTAATCAAGATGTATTAATGGCTTCTCTTTTTTTTTTTTTTTTTTGGTAGAAGAGGGTAGAAACTTAAGGGAGGGCCCGGGGGGGGATATTATCTTCCAGGTTGATAATTCTTAATGTGGTTTAAAGGCTTCTGCATATGAACATAATGCTATCTCTAGAATAGTTGGAAATGGAAAGAGCTTTACAAGGTTACTTCTTCTATGTGGTCTACTGGTCTACACTTGTGGATATGAACAAAATCAGCTTTCTAGAACTCTCGACCGATCTGGATTATGAATTTTATTATGGCATTAATTGTTGTTTCTCCGGAGCCTAAATCTTTTTCTGATTACTTGCAGAAAGTCCATATTATCACTACAGATGGAGAGATCTCTATTAGAACAAGAAAGGTAAATTGGTTCATTCATCCTTCCATTACTATGTCCGTGATCAATTTTCATATTTATTCTTTAGTGCTGAAAACCACCTCAAGGTTTTGAATGATTGAGTTCTGTTTCTGGAAGTTAAATTTTTTTTCGGACTAATTTGCTGTGCATTTGAATGATCCTTGATGCTATCTTTGAGTCGGACTAATTTGTTGTGCAAGAATTCACTATTGTGTTATGATTTATTCTGTGCATTTTTGTTCTGTGTATTGTCTACATATCATGGTTGTGCATATATTTCTTGACGATTGTGTTATGAGATGTAAGAATTCACACACTTTTTATTTTCATTTGACTTGCAGGCATTGTGGGCTTTGGGAAATGTTGCTAGTGACTCTCCAAGTTGTAGGGATCTAGTATTGAGTCATGGCACTCTATATTTGTATTAAAAACATAATTTGTAATGAAAAATGATAGTCTTATATATATATAACTATTTGTGAGCATTTGGGACAAAAATGCAAAAAAAAAAAAAAATCACAAGGGCTGCGGTTTTTAGTAAAACCGCAGCCCTTTATCCATAGTTAAGGGCTGCGGTTTTGAGAGATAACCGCAGCCCTTAATAATTAAGGGCTGCGGTCAACAACCGCAGCCCTTCCAAAATGCTAAGGGCTGCTAGGCCAATGGCTGCGGTCAAAAAACGCAGCCCTTAGGCCACTTTTGACCGCAGCCCTTGGCCTTTTTTCCTCTAGTGAATGGTTCCAAAAATCCTTTTTTCAGCTTCTTTTGCGTGGCGGTAGGCATCAATTATGGAGTATTATTTATTATTTGGTTGGTAACATATATCTAAATGAACATATCGCTCATGTGTCGTATAATTATTAATAAGAAGATTAACATTATTCCAACAAATCCATAAACTCCTACAATGTTTAATCGGTTCGATAATTGGTTTATTGTGGAAATGAAGAGCCTTTAATATCCTATTACTATTTCTGGCATTTAGTAAGTGATTCTAAGACAATTTTAATATCTGGTTGGTATATATTCTTTAAGTAAATTAGTTTAGCTAGTGCTTGGTGTTTTTTGCCCCCTCGTATATTCCAACATATGACCTTCATTCTTTGTAGTATTCGAGTTCGTCGCTACTTTTCCAATATTCGATACTGAACTAGCTCGAAGCAGCCAACAAACATGCAAAAAATTACAACATGAAAACAATAATTTCCTAGGAAGGAGGTGATTATTACTCCCTCCACTGCTGTAGTTAGAGGACAGAATAAAGCATTCGTCTTCCCGTTGTTCTTTTACTTAGTACCTGCACCAATAGCAAGAGTCATCAAGGGGTGTTAAAGCACCCGAGTTCATTTGCGAGTGATGGAACACTAGAGTCCAAGTCGATCCTAAGACCCAAAACAAAAGGGAGTAACAATAACATGTTAATGAAAAGTTGTAGATAGGCGAGTATACATTACATAGGAAGTGTTTAAACTGAATTGGGAGGGAAATTGACCAGCTCAAACGGGCACTGGACTCCCTCTTTGTTTAGAGGAGAATGATGAAACGTACAGCAACCATTGTGTAACCAATAATGGAGAATATAAGAAGCAATTGAAATGACATTCCATGAAGAAAGGGGAGCCTTCTTTGTGTACTTTTCCCTGAAAAAGAGAGACAACAAACCATTAGGGGGTGGGAAAACACCCTTATTTTGCGAATGACAAAGCATCCGATTCTATAAGGTTGTGACCAATCCATCAGAGAAATAAAATATTTATCTAGTCATAAAACAATGAGAAGCATGAGAGGAGAGAGATAGAGAATATCATCAATATAGCTTTGTAGAAAAAAGCTTGTGTGAGGTAATGAGTGTCCATTGTCTTCCAGATAATATATGGAAATTATGAAAAGCATCCTTGGTGATAATGTTCTCCAGGAAGGAGGGTGAGCCTTGAAAGTGTAATGTTCCCTGAAAAAGAGAAGCAAGTCATTAAGGGGTGGAAAAACACCCCTGTTCTGCGAATGACAAAGCATCCGATTCCATAAGGGTATGAAACCCAATCCATCAAATAAATAGTAAGTTTCTTTAGTCTAAATACAATGAAGATCTTGAGAGCAGCAAGATATGTGTTAGGTCTTCTATTATTGTTAGAACTTCTATTATGTGATATATTATATTTTGGTGGTTGAATTGGTTTAGGACTTGGGTCCTTAGATTGTATAAATACTCTTTGATGTTTAATAGAAAGCAGACAGATTATTGACTTAAATTTATCATGGACTCTAGAGCCAGATTAGAACCGTAAACACAAAAATTAATACTTTGACCTGCTGTTCCATATCTGACCCAGAACTTCAAGGCTAAGACTGATTTTATTCTCTTCCACCATGCCTAGCGACAAGGAGACTCCGCCTGGTGGTGAGCAATAACTTCCTAATCCACTCAAAGACATTTATTTTTTAGGGTTCTTCTGATAATCCAGGAAACTTGATCACTCCTATTCAATTGAAAGGAGAGAATTATGAAGAATGTGCTCGTGCTATTCGCATCGCTCTTCAGGCCAAACGCAAGTTTGGGTTCGTCAACGACACCGTGAAAAAACCTACTAATGCCAAGCAACTAGAAGACTGGACCACTGTCAATTCGATGTTGTTCTCGTGGATTTTCAACACCACCTACCCCGGCCTACGCTCGACCATCTCGTTCTATGATGATGATGCTGCCCTGTGCAAGAATTTACGTGCAAGAATTTACGTGCAAGATTTTGTGTCCGCAATGCTGCTCGCATGCTGCAATTGAAGATAGCCATTGGGGATTGCAAACAATCCAAAGGTGAGACTATTGACTCCTATTTTGGCTGACTCATGAAATTAGGGGATGATCTTGCCACCTACATGACGATTCCGAGCTGTGTTTGTAGCGGCTGCACCTGTGATATTGGTGCACAATTTGAACGTCTTCAAGAAGAAGATCGAATGCATCGATTCTTGATGGTCCTTGACGGGGAGTATGCTGCGATACGTTCCAATTTGCTTAATCAAGAACCCGTCCCCTCTCTTACTCGTGCCTATCAGCAGGTACATCAAGAGGAACGGCTGAAGCAAACCGGCTCCCACACGCCTACAGATGAACGTGATGTGGTGGCCTTCAAGGTTCACTGGAAGGGCCATGATGAAAGTGAGTGCTTTGTGATTAATGGGTACTCGGAGTGGTGGGGTGACCACCAGCAAAGCGTGGAGGATGTGAGCCGCGACGGTAAAGAAGTTGGTCGCGGGGCCCGTGGCGGGACTCATGGTGGCCGTGGTGGCCAAGGGGGAGGTGCGCGAGCCAATAAGGTTGTAGCTGGTGCATCTAAGACCGGACAGCAGGGGGCATCGACGTCCGCAACAACTGGATCCCTTGATCATACGGGGTTGGCAGGGATATCTCTTGCTCAATGGCAAATGTTGCTTGATTTGCTGAACTTACCTAAATCTAAAGATCGTCTTCAGGGTAAGTCTTTGTGGATTTTGGATACAGGTGCGATACATCATGTGACGGGATATTTTGATCAATTAAAGGATGTAAAATAGATTCAAGGATGCCCAGTGGCTTTGCCTGATGGTAGTTCCGCAAAATGCGACATATAAGGGGCACGTGGTGCTCTCGAGGAATCTTATAATTCATAATGTTTTATTTGTTCCCAACTTGATTCAATCTAATTTCTATTCCCCAACTATTAGATTCCAATAATTGTACAGTACAATTTACTAAATCATTATGTGTGATGCAGGACCGCAAGACGAGGACGCTGATTGGAGCGGGTGAACGTGAGGACGGACTTTTCTTTTTCTGCGGGGTTCCAAAGGTGAAGATTATGATTATAGATTGCATGGCATCCATGGATATGTGGCACAAGTGTTTGGGTCATCCCTCGGAGAAAGTTATGCGTCATCTTTCGTGTGTGAGTCCCTCTAGTAGTAGTAGTTGTTGTAATAAAGATGGGTGTGTTGTCTGTTTTCATGCCCACCAACCTAGAACAAGCTTTCCTATGAGTGATAGTCGAGCTAGTAGGATTTTTGAACTTATTTATTGTGATTTATGGGGTCCATATAGAACAAAATCGTCTTGTGGTGCTTCATATTTTTTTAACAATAGTTGATGATTTTTCTCGCAGTGTTTGGGTATATTTATTATTTAATAAATTAGAAGTTGAATATATGTTTCTTAATTTTGTGGCATTGGTGGAACGACAATTTAATCAGATTATTAAACGTGTTCGGAGTGATAATGGAACTTAATTTAAATATCTGCTCCCATATTTTTTGAAACAACGAAACATATTTGAAACTTCGTGTGTTAATATATACTCCACAACAAAATGGACGAGTTGAGCGGAAACATCGACATATTTTGAATGTAGCTCGTGCCTTACGATTCCAGGCACATTTACCTTTGAGGTTTTGGGGTGAGTGTCTTCTTACTGCTTGTAATTTGATTAATCGCACCCCTTCCGTTGTTATTGATTATAAAACACCCTATGAGTGCTTATATGGTAAACCTCCGGCTATGATAGATTTAAAGGTTTTTGGATGTCTTTGTTATGCCTATAATTTGCATAATTGTGGTGATAAATTTGCTAGTAGGAGTCAGAAGTGTGTATTTGTTGGGTATTCTTTCACCCAAAAAGGATGGAAAGAAGTATTTTGTCTCCCGTGATGTAAAGTTTATTGAACATAAGTTTCCTTTTAGTCCGACCGAACCCTTGCCTGTTTTGGATGAAGGGCGCATGCCTGTGGATGTTGAACCTTGTGAGGAAGAGATACCTCCTCTTCTTGGCGGGATTCCGGTGGGAGTTGAAGGGGGATCCATGCCTACTGTCGTGCCTGAGGTTGATGAGGTTGCGCCTGGAGTGCGTAGTCCTGAAGCAGACGAGCTCAGGGTGCATAGAGGTGTGCCAGCTCTTGATGATGGAGTTGTGCTCGCGCCTGTGGATGCAGGGGGGGCACGTGTGGAGGAGGGAGTGCAACATGATGGGAATGATGAGAATGCTTTGGGTAAGGGTAGAAGAACAAAGGTCCCTAATGTTAAGCTCCGTGATTATGTACAAACCAAGGAAGACCCAAATTTTTCATCTTAAAACATTTTCCAAGATAAGTCTTGAAGTTCACTAAAGCTCTTTGATCATTCCCTGCAATAATCATATCATCAACATAGATAAGCACATTCAGCTGAATTTTCTTCCGTATCAAGGTGAACGAGAAATAATCAGAATACGACTATTATCACGAAGCTTAACATTAGGGACCTTTGGGAATACTGCTTTGGTAGTATTTGATTATTCCTTGTTCACCTTCACAAGGAAGAAAATTCAGCTGAATGTGCTTATCTATGTTTATGATATGATTATTGCAGGGAATGATCAGAGAGCTTTACTGAACATCAAGACTTATCTTGGAAAATGTTTTAAAATGAAAGATTTAGGTGTTCTGAAATATTTCCTAGGCTTGGAAGTTGCCAGAGGTCCTCAGGGAATATTTATGAGTCAACAGAAATATGCTCTGGATATTATTTCTGAGTGTGGATTTTTGGGTCCTAAACCTACAGACTTTCCTATAGAGCAGCATCATCAGCTCGCTTTGGCTGATGGTCCATTAATGGACGACGCAGAGTAGCATCGTCGTCTCATGGGCAGATTGATTTATCTTGCTGTTTCTAGACCTGATTTGGCATATTCTGTTCATATTTTGTCACAGTTTATGCAGGCACCAAAAGTAGTGCATTGGGAGGCAGCTCTGAGAGTTGTCATATATTTGAAGAAAAATCCAGGTCAGGGAATTTTATTTCGTTCAGATAGTGATCTCCACCTAGAAGGGTGGTGTGATTCCGATTGGGCTAATTGTCCTATTATTAGACGTTCCCTGAGTGGTTGGTTTGCTGGGATATTCTCCAATTTCTTGGAAGACTAAGAAGCAGCCTACAACATCCCGCTATTCTACAGAAGCATAATATCGTTCTATGGCTGCTATAGTTTGTGAATTGAAATGGCTCAAACAATTATTGGGTGATCTTGGAGTTCAGCATCCTACAAGGATGCGGTTATATTGTGATAGTCAGTCGGCTCTGTATATAGCCAAAAATCATGTCTTTCATTTGAGCGCATTAAACATATTGAAGTTGATTGTTACTTGGTTCGAAATGCCGTGACTGAGGGGCTTGTTACTCCTTCTTATGTTTCTACCAAATTTCAGTTGGTAGACATTTTTACTAAAGCTCTTGGTCGAACGCAGTTTGAGTTTTTATTATCCAAGTTGGGTGTGCGAAATGTGCATGCTCCAACTTGAGGGGGGGGGTGTTAGGGCTTCTATTATTGTTAGAACTTCTATTATGTGAGATTATATTTTGGTGGTAGAATTGGATTAGGACTTGGGTCCTTATATTGTATAAATACTCTTTGATGTTCAATAGAAAGGAGACAGATTATTGAGTTAAATTTATCAATATGAAAAGTCATCCGAAGAAATGAGGTGAATTTTTTTTGTGAGCTGGTAAGTGGTTACTGTCCAATGTCTTCAATGTACGTCATGGGGATTATAAAAGACGACCTTGGCTGCAAGCATACATGAAGCAGGCAATTAATGGTTCTTCAATCATAATTTTGCAAAGGGAAAGTAGGTGTCAACATTAGAGAAATAATAGAAGTCTCAGGGGATACAAAATATGCTCCCATAATTCCAAAGAATCAGTACAAAATAATACCTGCAAAATGATTTGAAAATCGTAGCACAAACATAAATACATTGAAAACAACCTGAGCTGATTGTGCAGGAAGGTAGTGTGACAAGCCAACACTGGATGCATAGCTATTAGAGTATACAACATATTAACCCAAACCAACTTCATCGAAATTAACAATGCACGCACCTAAAATAGTATTATAGATTAAGTACATAGGAGGGTGATTGTCCCAATATAACATTGTAGTTAGCCTATAAATTGTCCCATTCTGAATAAGTTGTAGAGAACATGTGAATATAGTCATCCTGATTAAAAATTTGTGGTAAGAATTAAAAGATTGTTCTAGGAAGCAAGTAGATATTTCAAAAAGAATGCATCATAGAAGTAGGAGTATGAGATCCACCATAAAAATAGGCTAAAACCAAATCTGGTAGTAGAAGAATCATGTTAAACAAATAATTAAGAGCCATCTTTCAAGACCATGTTTGTACTTATATCCATGTAGATGCTTCATTTGTTTCATCTCGGAAAATTTCAGGTATTGCAGGAGTGTGTCGAGATTATAGGGGTCATCAATGGAATTTTGGCTTTCAAAAGGAAACTTAAACAAATGATGTCTTGATGGCTGAGATGCTGGCAATTCTTGAAGGAATGCGGATGGCAAAGGAAGAGTGATGGGATAAGATTATGATAGTCTCTGACAAAGTGATTAGAGGCACTGGCCAAGCTTAGGGTTTTCTCATTAAACTCAAGTAATATATGTTACAAGAGTCCTCAAAGAGGAGGCGATCAAGGAGATGATTAACTTGCCTAAAAAGATAAGAAAGCATATACCATAATATCTCTAAGATGCCTAATATATCTTAACACCCCCCCCAAGTTGGAGCATGAGGCGCGCAAATACCCAACTTGGACATTAGGAGATCAAACTGAGACTTGCCAAGAGCCTTTGTGAAGATATCAGCCAACTGAGCCGTAGTAGGAACATAGGAATGAGCAATCAACCCATCCTTGATCACATCATGAACAAAGTGACAGTCAACCTCAATATGCTTGGTACGCTCACGAAACACATGATTATGGGTGATATGACGAGCAGACTGACTGTCATAGAAAAGAGGAATGGCTTTAGGGTGATGAACCCCAAGACTCAATAATAACCCCTTGAGCCACTTAAGCTCACAAGTAGCTGCCATCGATCGATACTCAACTTCTGCTAAGGACAAAGAGACTGTGTGTTGCTTCTTGGTTTTCCATGAAATAGGAGAATGACCCAAGAAGACAAGCCAGCCAGACAAGGATCGGCGGGTAATGAGACAAGCTGCCCAATCTGAATCCGAATCACACCAACCCTGAAGAGTAAGATCACTATCAGAACGAAGTAAGATGCCGTTGCCCGGAGTACCCTTCAAGTACCGAACAATAATTAAGCACGGCGACATCCCAGTGTGCCATGTGAGGAGCCTGAAGAAACTGAGAGAGAATCTGGACTGAATAAGCAAGGTCCGGGAGAGTAACAACAAGATTGGTTAGTCGCCCAACAAGACGACGATACCTTTCAGGATCATCAAACAAATCACTCATGTCATGACTAAGGCGATGATTTTGCTCCATAGGGAAACCATACGACTTTGCTCCCAACAAATCGACCTCATAAATAATATCAAGCGTGTACTTCCGTTGACAAAGAAATAAACCAGAAGTACTGCGAGCAACTTCAATGCCCAAGAAATACTTAAGAGGTCCCAAATCCTTCATTTTGAAGCAATCAATAAGATAAGCTTTGATCAATTAAATAGCAGCTGAATCATTGGCAGATATGATATGATCATCCACATACACCAACACATTAAGCTGAATAGTACCTTTGGTGAAGGAAAACAAATAATAGTCAAAGTAGGATTGTAAGAAACCATACCCTTTCAAAGCTGTTACAAGCTTTGCAAACCAACACCTAGGAGCCTGCTTTAGCCCATACAAAGATTTGCGTAAGCGGCAAACAAAATTAGAATCAGACCGAGCAAAACCAAGAGGAAATTTCATATAAACTTTTTCCTCAAGATCACCATGTAAGAATGCATTGTGAACATCCATCTGATGAAGCTCCTAATTTTTGGAAGCTGCAATGGCTAGAAAGGCACGAATAGTGGTCATTTTGGCAACGGGAGCAAAGGTCTCATTATAGTCAAGCCCAGCCTGCTGATGATTACCAAAAACAACCAACCGAGACTTAAGATGCTCAATGCGGCCATCAGAATGATACTTGATACGATACACCCATTGGCTCCCTAAAGCATGTTTTCCCGGAGGAAGAGGTTCAAGAGTCCAAGTACCATAGTTTCAAGAACCTGAATTTTAGTTTGCATAGAAGCTCTCCAACCTGCATCTTTCATGGCCTCCTTAAAAGAACGAGGTTCCTATTAGGAAATAAGAGCTGCAAAAAACTTCTGATAATTTATAGAAAAATTGTCACAATTTATATAGTGTGCCAAGGGATAAGGAGTACCTAAAGGAGAAGGTGAACCGGAGGGAGAGAGGACGAAGAAACATCTGGGGCAATGATAGTGTGAGTAATACAGTCCCGTAAACGAGTGGAGAGAAGCTTGGTACGATGATCGCGGCCCATGGCTGAATCGAATGATGAGACCGGGTCAGAAATGTCCTTAGAAAGATGATGGATTGGATCTGAAGAAGCAAGGGAAAGGGAGCTAGGCTGAGATGTTTGAGAAGTGGGTTCAGGCGAAGGATTGTGTGTAGCTGGGCCTGGAGCTGAAGGAGAGAGAATTGGGCCAGGCGCGGATTTTTGAGCAGCAGCAGGAGGCTGGGTGAGAGAAGAACACAGGCTAGAAGGAGAAGGGGGGAGATGGCTTGGCGCGGAAGAAGGCCCAGGCGCATTAAGAGAAGAGGATGGGCCTGGGGCTGTTTGAACTGATGTGGGTGAAGGAGTGTGGACTGATTTTTGTGCAGAATTTTAGGCAGAAGTGAGAGGGCTAGGCTGTGGAGAATTTTGAGGAGGTGGGCCAGGCTGAGGAGGTGAAGATGATGAGGAAGAATAGTCAGCAAAATCACAATGTATTTCGGGAGGAGTGGGAAATAAAAGATCAGGAGGGAGATAGACCTCAGTAGGATGAAGAAATGGAAAAGTGTTTTCATCAAATTTAACGTCGTAAGATACAAAAACTCTTTAGCCTCAAGATCATATAATTTCCACCCCTTTTGGCCAAATGGATACCCAACAAAGACACACTTGCGACTACGACTGGCAAACTTGTCACCCTTGGTTTTTTTATTATGAGCATACCCAAGGACACGAAGAGCATCATAAGAAGGAATGCGACCAAATAAACATTCAAAAGGAGACTTGCCTTTGAGCAACAAAGAAGGAGTTCGATTAATCAAATGAGCTGCAGCTAGAACACATTCCCCCCAAAAATAAATAGGCAAATGACCTTGAAATCTTAGGGAACGAGCAACATTTTTAGAATGTGTTGATGTTTGCGTTCTACCCTCCCATTTTGTTCAGAGGTACCCACACAAGAAGTTTGAAATAAGATGCCAGTATCAGCAAAGTAATCAAGCAAGCAAAGAAATTCAGTGCCATGATCACTTTGAACAATCTTAATAGTCTGAGAAAATTAGCGTTGAACCATAGCCACAAAAGACATGAACATAGAAAAAACTTCCAATTTATCAACCAAAAGATAAGTACACACAGCTCGAGAGTAATCATCCACAATGGTTAAAAATAACAGGCACCACTAGAGGAAACATGGCGATAAGGCCCCCACAAATCACAATGAATTTTCTCAAAAACTCTAGAAGCCTTAGTATCACAAGAAGGAAATTTAGTTCTAGAATGTTTGGAACGAAAACAAATCTCACAATTGGGATGCAAACTACCCTATGATTGCAGAGAGAAGGAAGTAATTTTACAATTTTCTCAGAGGGATGACCAAGGCGTTGATGCCACAATTCCAATACGGAAGAAACAGAAGAGACACAGACATGTTGAATAGAATCATTGCCCGTAAAGTAGTAAAGTCCATCCTTCCTACTCCTCGCTCCAATCTGTTCCTTCATGGGGTCCTGAATAACACACATAGAATTAGTAATTTGGACAACACACTGCAAATCATCACAAAGTTGAGAAACAGAAAGTAAATTGCAGCTCAAATTAGGAACAAAAAGAACGTTCTTAAGAGTGATTTAGACGTTAAATGAACCGATCCGACCATGATAGCTAGAACCGTTTCACCATTGGGAAGATCAACGGGGCAATCAAGAGGTTGTGAATCAAAGAACCATGAGTTAACACCGTACATGATGTGATGCACATGTATCAATTATCCACAGTTTATTTTCAAACTCACCATTTAATCGATTGGCAGGAACATTTGCATTACCAAATAAACCCGTTAATGCTTTCCATTGCTAGGGAGTGAAGAGAGATAAGTTGGAGCTGCTGCTGCCCGGAACCACGGAGGATGCATCAGGGCCACTGATGCTACTGGTGGTAGCATTGGTGCGGGTTGGAACGCGACCACGCCCCACCCCCCCACCCCCTTTGGCCTTGTCGGGGTACCCATGGATTTTATAGCAGTGGGCTACTCTGTGGCCCATCTTCTTACAGTGGCTGCAGGTCAGGTGGGCCCAACACGAGGCTGAATCATGATCGTTTTGTAGCATTTACCACACACAAGCCTATTAGCAGACCCACGCCTAGCAGGAGCATGGGCTCGAATAGAAAAATCGACCACATCAGGGGCTCTCGGTTTATCTAACAAGGTAACTTGAGAAAGTCGAACCCGCTCATCTTGAATGGCAAGATGATAGGCTCGGTCTAGAGTAGGCAGAGGTTCAGTAGACAGAATATTGGTACTTAATTTAGCATAAAAATCAGAATAGAGCCCCATTAAAAACTCATGCAATTTGGCGGTTTCTCGACGTTGGAAATATAGTTCAGATATAGTGCATTTAGTAGAACAAGGACACACAATAAGGGGTTCAAGAAGAGAGATTTCTTCCCACAAAGCATTTAATTTGCCATAGTAGGTAGCAATGGGCATAGTTTTCGTTTGTTCACAACGCGCAATGGATGATTTAATCTGTTGAATTCTAGGACCGTTTACAATAGAAAAACATTGTTTAAGATGATCCCAAAGCCTACTAGGTTCACGATATTTGGTTAAAGTACTCTTTACCTCGGGGGTGATCGTGTTGGTGATCCATGAAACTAACATAGCGTTAATGGTGAGCCAATCAGATTCGTTGCACGGGGGAACCGGTTTGGAGATGGTTCCATCTACGAAACCAAACTTGCGACGAGCAACCAATGCGAGTTGAATGTCGGCTGCCCAATCTGCATAATTCTCGTGGGTGAGACGAGTGGGGGTAATGAAATAACCGGGACGATCTTGTGGTCCAAGGAAGAAAGGAGATGAAGGGTCAAGTTTTGCAGGCGGCGGTGGTGGTGTTTCATCGCCAGCCATGGCGGAAAATTTTTTGATTTTTGTGGAGTTTTGTTTACCTTCTCTTGACACCATGACAAAGTGATTAGAGGCATTGGCCAAGCTTAGGGTTTTCTCATTAAACTCACGTAATATATGTTACAAGAGTCCTCAAAGAGGAGGCAATCAAGGAGATGATTAACTTGCCTAAAAAGTTAAGAAAGCATGTACCAGAATATCTCTAAGATGCCTAATATATCTTAACAGTCTCTGATTGCAAAATGGATGTACAGATGCTCAACACTAACAAGGAAGCCAGAGACGCATATTCTAACGTTTTACAACATTGGAGGGAGTTAAGCCAGTCCTTCCTCGAGGTCCGGTTCGAATTCGTCAAGCATGAAGATAATCAAGTGGCTGATGTACTGGTGAATGATTGTAGGAAAAATGAACCAAATGTGAATGTAACTAGGAATCTTCCCCTACCACCCTAGTTTATTTGATTACATTTTAATCTCGGATTGTACGAGGCTTTTTAGCCATAACTAATTTCTATTACAGCATTGTTTCACAAAAAAAAACAATTAAGAGCATGAGATACTCCATTAAGTAGCAACCAACATAGGAAAAAGAAATTCAGAAATATCGAAAAAAGAAGGAAACATATCTGGATATTGATGTCCCCGCTTGAGGTGAAATCCAAGTAGCAACTCATGGCGTGGGCTGATTAGATTCGGTTCAGCAAACAGGCCGTGAATTGACGAGGTGAGACGAGCGGCGAATGGTGGTGGGTCGTCGAGGTCAAACGAATCGGCACCTTATTATTGAGCTTAAAAATGAATGGTGGTGGGTCGTTGTGGTGGTTATAGTAAAGTGCTTTTGGGACAATGATAGGGTAACCCAAAGGGTTCGCAACCCTCATGAGAGAAATAGAGAGAGTATAATAAATGTAATAATGGTAGGGACATTTTCTCTCTCCAAAAATATTGAATTTAATATTACTTTCTCTCTATCTCTCTCATGAGGGTTACCATTAGGGTCACCCAAACATTTTTCGCTTTTGGGTGGAGCTCTATTATGTAAATCCGAGGAGCAGTAGAAGATAAATTCACCATCTTCATGGTTTTACCTTTGTTGTAATAGAGAAAGAACGGAGGAAGTAATCCCTCTATATTTATCTTTCTCACTTGGAATAAATCTTGGCACTATTCATACATAAAGAGAATCTTCTCATTTTTTCTCATTCTATAAGAAAAGATATAGTCATGTGGGTTCTTGTTTGATTCGCCTCAATTAGTACTTTAATATTCAATCGTTGCCAATTTTTACTAATATATATGAAAGATATTTGAGTTAAAAGAGGTGCACTCGGAAATGCGCACAGGAAAGTGAGAATGATAAAAAACAGAGGGAGCACATTACAACAAAACTAAAGTTAAAATAAAGAAATAAGAACAAAATATAAGTTCCATTTCATTCATTACGAACTCTTTCAAAGCTCCAAGAAAATTCAGTAAGACGAACCAAAGTAATTCAGATATCTAAAAATTAGTCACAAAAAAAATCTTACCACTAGCTAGCATCAATATTCAGTAAAGAAAATATTCAGCAATGACATCAAAAAATAGTAAACAATATCAAAGATAAAATTGAATTATATGGCCATTCTTGAACTTTTTAGCTCAACAAATTTAAAACCAAGACACGATCTAAATCTTCAATATATGTCACTCTTCAAATATCCAGCATTTCAACACAAAATGAAATGGATTTATGAGAAAAAAAAAATGATTTGAAGAACTAAGAGGAAATAGCATCACTTATTACTAATAATCTGTACAAGATTCTAAAAAAATTAATTAGGTAAATGGTTCCACCAATATTAAACTCAGAAATTGAATTTTTTGTTCTTCTTAAATGGTAAAATCACAATTAAAATACCAACTGTGGTACCTGATTTTTTACTATCTTAATTAACGGTCTGAATCCCACAAAAGTCTCTCATTGGACTATGAGTTTTAGAAAACTTTTAAGTCGTCACCCTATTAATATCTGAATAGGGACAGATTTATTTAATAAATCGTTTTAAAATCAATTTCAACAAATATCATTTAAAACGATGATGACTTCATATGGATAAGGTTTTTTTAAACACTAGTACAAAAATAACGATTTGCGTCGGACCTGGGACCACCATTTGCGTCGGACATTGGTCCGACAGCACAAGTCTCGACGCAAATTTGATAGAATGATCTGCGTCGGACTAAGACACGACGCAGATTTAGTGTTATTTGCATCGCATGTATTGCATAGTCCGACGCAAATGGCCCTTTCGCCCTAAGCCCAGCAACACCATCTGCGTCGCATGATGGTCTGTGTGCGACGCAGATCATCCCCTTTATATTAAAAAAAAAAATCAATCTGCATCGGACTTTGAGCACCATCCGACGCAGATGACAGTTTTTTTATCAAAAAAAAAAAAAAAATTGTTCACCCATCAGAGGATCTTTATTAAAAGAACACATCAACTTTTTTTTCCATTCAAGACCTACATCCTAATTCCCATATCCAAATAGAATCAGAGTTCATTGCCTACTACAAAAAATTAAATTTCGTTCATGATCTTTATAATACCGCAAACACTAATTAAAACATACACATAAATTACAGAAAATAAAAAAGATAAATTACAGAATTATAAAATACAAAATAAACCCTTAAATTGATAAGAAATTGAATCAGAAAATTCAAAAACATAAGAGTTCCAAAAATTCTACAAAATTGCATCAAAAAACAGCGAAAACAAAACCAAACCAGCGACGATCAGGTTGAATACGGGTGAAGAAGACTGAAACTGTTATGTACATTTTGAGCCATAACCCTTTTACCTTCTTTCTCTCTCCTTCCTTCGTCGGAAAACCCTTTTAGACTTGCTCTCTTTCTTCTTCGCTGCTCCTCCCTTATACCTTCTTTCGCCGGAAAACCGCCGCATTCGCCACAGAACACCGCCAAAGTGAGATGCGACAAAGAGATGAGAGAGATGAGAGATGAAGGTGAGAAAACGAGAGGAACAAGAGGTCAGAAGACTCTTTCTCTCTCTATTTCTTTGAGCTTTTGCTGTGTTTGTGATTTGCACGACTGATCTCAAAATCTCAAGAATCCTTCGCGAACTTTCTTCCTTCTTCTGTAATTAGGGTTGGGAGATGAGAGAGATGAAGTGTAAGAGAAAACGGCTGAAGAAGGTTGGGAAAATTGACCCTAAAGTGCACCTTAAATTATGGGGAACCCATGATTTGTGTCGTGTCTCTTGGCCCACGCGACGCAAATCGTGGCACAAAACTTATTTTAATACCCATATGCGTCGCACACTCAGGCCCATGCGACGCACATTGTCGGATCCAAAACTTGGGCTTATTTTAATACCCATATGCATCGCACACTGGGCACGTCCGACGCACATTGTTGGATCATTTGCGTCGCATTCTCTAGATAGTTCGACGCAAATGACCTTTTTATGGTTATTTGCGTCATATCTTTATTAACATTCGACGCAAATCATCTGTTTCTGATCATTTGCGTCAGTCTTTCTTTTGTCCGACGCAAATAGGGAGACGCAAATTATCATTTTTCTACTAGTGAAAATTGGTCTTTCATACCATGAGATAGGGTTCGGGGTTTAGGTTAAGAGGTCCGAACATCTGAAACTCGTCTCCTCTTCCGTTCTACAGAACGGGCTCCTACTAAATGCTTTATTTTCCATTTTAAAGTAATCATGGCTATTCAAAAGAAAGAAAATCACATAATTTGCACATATATACAGCAATCATTTTTATTTTTATTTTTTGAGGGCCAATATATCATTTGTACATGGTAGGTTTGAGCACCGAAGTTGCACTACGTACCAATCATTGCGATATTGGAATCCACTCATGGATCAAAACCATCGTAGTTCGATCTTATGTCTTACCCTAAATGGTCAATTCCATTGGGGAAGAAAAGGGGATAGATTATGAATAAGTCACCTTTAGAATTAAATAAATCTATTTGAAATGAGGTAATCACTCCAATTATTGATTGAAATGGGGTTAAGATAATCACTTTAATTAGTGATTAAATATGAAAGTCAAGATAATCACTTTAATTAGCGATTAGAATGAAAGAGGATTAAGATAATCACCTTAATTAGTGATTAAGAATGGAGGTTAAGATAATCACCCTAATTAGTGACTAAACTTAAGAGGAAAGATAATCACCTTGATTAGTGATTAAGAATGAAGGTTAGGATAATCACCTCAATTAGTGACTAAACTTAAGGGGAAAGATAATCACCTTGATTGGTGATTAGAAATGGTTTTAAGATAATCACCTTAATTTGTGATTAAATAGGAAAGGTTAAAGTAATCACCCTAATTAGTGATTAACCAATGTTTAAGATAACCACCCTAATTAGTGATTAAATGAAGAGTCTGAGTTAATCACCCTAATTAGCGATTAGCCAATGATTGAAGATAATCACCCTAATTAGTGATCTCGTTTATAATTTTCAAGAGATCTTAGGAAAAGAGGTTTGCTTCCTAATCGAAGACTTTTGAGAAATAATCTTAATTGAAAAATGATCAATTTGAGATCAAATTTGGAGATTGTGTTTGGCTAATTGGAATTTGGCCATTTAAAGTGAGACACGTGAAACAACCTAAAATCAATACGGGGATCATAATTACCAATCTAATTATGTCAAATTATATGATTGATCCATTTCAAGATGGAGAACAATATTAAAATGTAAGATGGATCATCATACAATTTAATTTAGTTAGATTTGAAAATTTTCCTCTTAATTGAGATTGGGTCATTTAATTCGTATACTATGATATATTGGGCCCAACATGCAATATTTATAACATTGGTTTCTCATTTTATTCAAAAAGAATTGTTGAACTATTTATGAAAATTATGCATAAACATCTCTATATTTTTTCATTAATTGAGTGATGTAATAACTATTTACAAAAACTATAATTACAACAATATGTACAAATTCTATGATCTATACAAGTCTTCAATCTTGATCTTCACCATGATGCTCCTTGATCTTCATCCTCTTTAATAGGCTTTGGAATTCATGTTTATTTGTAAAAACTTGTGAAAATTAGAGATTAATTAACCTCTTTGATGTTACTTTTTTTTTTAATGATTTTTATTGATTTTTAATTACATAATAACAAGAATCAGTTTAAGAGAAACATAAAATTTCATGACTTTTAATTAACATTTTCGTATAAAAAGAAAACATTTTTTTTATGAAACTTGAGTTAATCACTTTATTTCATTTTCCAGATTGCACTTTTGTTCTTGTACTGACTTATAAAATTCATAACTTTATGTACAAAGCGTTAAATTGATCATGTGAGTTCTTTATATTGTGTCAAAATTTCACAAGCTTTTAGTGACAACTCGAATTATGGTGAATTTTATGCTAAAGCTGGTCAAAACAAGGTATTTATCCAATGTGTTTTATGAAATCCAACTTACTAAACTTTGTTTGAAGTGAATTTTGGTATGAACATTCTAGACACTTTGAGGGACTATACTGAAAATTTTCATTTGAATTGGACATTTTAAAGACCCCTTTCTAATTATTTTCATAACTGAAGAGAAAATCAGTGTTCTGGGATTTAGTGATTTGCATGAACGTTTTTGTAAGAATGATAAAAAAATTGTATAAAATTCATATGAACATGATTTTTATGTTTTTAGAAAGCTACTGATGTCTACATTAAATTTGACGTTTTTGGTTTTATCTAAATGATTTTATTTTAAACTTTATTGACAGAACAAGCTTATGTGGTACTAGACAAAATCAGTTTTGCACAACAATGTTGTATGATTTTGTTGTATGATTTTTAATTAACTGTACAAATTCATTTTTTAGAATTTCCAAAGCCCAGTTGCTGGAAACATCTTTAAATTTATAGGAAAAATATTACATCCTATAAACTATTCATATAATACAGATGAAAAATGAAATGAAGTATGAAATAAAAATTGACCATAATTACAGCATCACATTTTCTTTTTATGGAGATGTTTATGCACAACCCTACTTGAATTTTTTTTATGAAAACATGTTTTTGGTTATAAACAGCAACTTAATTAACAAAATCACATAAGCACATATTTCCTAAGAGTCTCCCCATTAGAGTTGACAATTCTAGGTGGGGTGATTTAAGGTTGGGAACTTATTAGGACTTCCACATACCCAAATCACTCCAAAGTTAAAAAAATGATAAGAGGAAACAAAGAGAAAGTAGTATGTGATTAAGAAGATAATTAAGAAAAATAACAAGAACTTTTAACTTTACCTTGCTAACTCAATGATGCACTTCCTTTTTGCAAAGTTTTCTACTTTTTTTGTGATTTTTTTAATTTCTAAGTGAGTTTCTAAATCCACTTAATTACTAACTTAAACCCTTTTTTGTGTTTTTCTTTTGATGAAGTTCTTTACTTACTAATTATAACTTTTGCTTTCTTTTTTTAATGATATTTTTCTTAGAGGGAGGAACTAAGGAGAAGGAGAGTAGTATTGAGATTTCTTAGTTGTGAGAAGTTGTGAAGTTAACTTGTTTTTTTGAAGTAAAAAGGGGGGGCATTTATAGGGAAATGAGGTGATGAATTAGGGTTTGAAAAAGGTAGAAAATCTGATTTTTCACCCATAAACTGATTTTTCACCCAAAATCTGATTTTTAACATCCCATATTATCTTAATGACATCACACCAATGACATCACCTTAATGACATCTCTGAATCCTCTCAAATCTTCCTACATCATCAAATTCATTGGAAATACCAATATTCTTATTCTCTTTAGATTTAATTTTGAACTTTACACTAATGAGGCAAAATCCGAATTTCAGCTTGTCCTAAACACATCTTAATACGTAGAAATGCATCGAAAAACGTGAAAGAAAAGGTTATTGGGCAACTGCGCGAAGCGCAGGAACCTGAGCTAGACACAGCCCTCACTTGGCGCACTGGCATGCGTCTGGCGCACGAAGCTGTTGTGCACTGGGTTCATGATCATGCGTCTGGCGCATGATCATGTGCCTGGCGCACTGCTCGAATCTTTCAAAAAAAAAGGATTCTTGGCTCTTACACTTTGGATTTGGTTCTGATTCTTATTCCTTAACTAATGGATAAAAGGATGTGATTGGTGGTTAAAGAGTATATTCTTATTCTTTATCCAATGAACAATGACTTGACCATCAAGAAAGCTGATTACTACCGGTTTTGGGAGACGATTAAAATTGCGGCGCCTAATTGTAACTCGTTTTTCGGTTTTTCGAAAAACTAACTTAAAACATTGAACGAAAACTCGTCAAATTAGTAAAGACGAGCACGATTATACTATAAATCATTTTATTAAACCGGTGGTTGTAGTTATTGACTACGACTTACGGAAAATTATATTTCTAAGCCAGAATTGTATGACCAAAACGCAAAAAAGGAAAACCACACGACGGAATGAAACTCGTGCTCCGAGACGAAACATGCTTTTGACGGGGAGAGCGCTCCACAATACTTGACGGTTTTCATTATTTTTATTTCTTTTCAAAATCTTTATTTGAAAATTTTATGCACAACAGGGGTTCAAAATTTGGTGTCTACACCAACTAATTAAAATCAAAATAAAAACTAGAGTAAAACTAAAAATCAAACTAAAACCTAGAGTAAAACAAGGATCAAAAAAATCAAACTAAACTAGCAAAAATTCCTTGAAATCGAACCTAGCTACTCTCTCTTATGGAAAATAATTTTTCGTCTTTAAAAAAATAGAAGAAAAAAAAAGACAACTGATTTTCTTGTACCAAAAGTGGAACAAAAAGAAAATGAGAAATAAAAAATCTTGAATCATATCTCTCAAATTAGATACGAAAACTAAATAAAAACTCAAAGATAATGACAAAGAGCCCCAGATCTAGAAAAGAAAGAAAAAGAACAGGGAAGCGGTGGTGCGATGTAGAAGTGCAACAGGAGCAAGGGAGGGGAGAGAGCAATGACAAAGGGAGGAAGGGAAGCAAGGAGGCGTGCCAGCGGCAGAGGTATGTGTGGTGGTGTCCGAATTCCGACGGTGGCAGCAGAAACAGAGGGAGGAGCAACGAGAGAAAGAAAGGAAAAAAGTGGGAGTTTAGTATGTTTTTGGGCAGGAAAGATGGTTTGGAGGAGAGAAACGGGGGAGAAGGTGAGAGATTAGGAGACGATCAAACGGTTTAGATTGTTTTTTTTTTTACAATGGGGGAAACAAGGCAAAGAAAAGCAAGTACAAGAAACAAAAAGCTCAACAAGTGAATTGGGTACAAGTGC
Organism: Beta lomatogona; assembly: GCA_947646795.1. Lineage (NCBI taxonomy): Eukaryota > Viridiplantae > Streptophyta > Magnoliopsida > Caryophyllales > Amaranthaceae > Beta > Beta lomatogona. The sequence continues at coordinate 8,304,084 of CANSNZ010000023.1, read as the reverse complement.
GTGCACAGAGCTTAGCCACCTCATGTGCTTTTTGGACTTGTTGGTGATTCACTTTGAGGAGAAAACACCAATTCATATCGTTATGTAACCCCAAAATCAGACAAAGAGTCCAGGTGATGGAGCTGGGAGCAATGGAGGTAGATTGAAAGGAAAAGATGAGATTAGCACAATACGTGAGGATAGTGACCTGATGCAAACATTGTCTGCATTGAGAGCTGAAGTAGCAAGGCCATAAGTACCACCTCCTTTCATAGTATTAGTATCCGGCTCATCAAGTAGCCAATGGTTAATATCCGGTTCAGATTGTTTATGGCTTGTAGCCAATGGTTAATATTTATGATACGTATGCTTTGTCTGTGTTTTCTTGTGTGCCCTTGATTGTGATGATCTAACTATTCAGATTTTGCTCATAAGCTGGTTTTGGATTTTTCCTTAAGAAAACAAAGTATCCTAGCAAATTATTATTATGATTATTATTATTATTATTATTACTATTATTATTATTATTATTATTATTATTATTATTATTATTATTATTATTATTATTATTATTGTTGTAGCATAATATCTACGGCTCCCTTTACGACACATGGGCTCATCAGAGTCGTACACGTGTCGCCCTATTTTTAAAATAAGAGTAAAGCGAATCTACGGGCTATACTCAGTGAGTTAAAAGGATCAAGTTCGGCCCATTAGTCGAAGCCCAACAGTGCCAAGTGGGTGAAGGAGAGTGGATAATAGACATTCCCCCGGTCATTGTCTGCCACGTGGCGTGACCCGATTCCTCGGCCAATCGAGGCCACTATTGTAGGTCGGTTTTTTAAGGTTAGCTTGTCAACTTGCTATCACTATAAATACCCCCGAAATCGGGAGAAAAAGACATTCAATGCAAACAGTGTAAAGTTACTCTGATAAATTCTCTCTCATTTTCTCTTTCTATCTCTACTTTCTCTTACAACTCCCGATAACCGACTTAAGCATCGGAGGGGGAACCACCACCCAAACCTCCAGGGGTGGGTCCCTTTGTGCGGAGTTCGGGAGCGAAGCCAAGGCTCGGGATCAAGCTATAATTCGGGCATTGTTGCACAAGTCTCCATCCGAAGAACACACAAGATACTACTCTACTTGCTCGACAAGGAAGCTAAGCCTACGACTTACTTGTTGGACAAGCGGACGAAACATTTGGCGCCGTCTCGTGGGGAGACGTAACAATGACCCGATTGTCAATCATCCAACATTGCAAGAAATCGAAGCCTTCAAGTTAATGTCGAAGATACGGTGGAGCATGAAAGACCACCTCGAGGAAGAGATAGGCCTCCATCCATCGTCAATGTTCTCGGACCAAGCCAAGAACCGGTCATCCAGGTTAATCTAGATCGTCCGATGGCTGCCGCCCATCCCGGAGAATGTTTTGAATGATTTCCGAGACAAGGATGGCGGAGGTCGTCCCGGAAGCAGTTAAAAGCAATATGTTGTTTTTTCATCACAACCCGAGCCAGTGCTAACAATCCACCTCGTCCTAGAGGATGTTCTCAAGTAGATCGTCCGGGTCCTAGTCGACTCGATCGTCGGGAACCCTCTAGAAGGACCGCGAGAGGAAAGCAACCCGGAGGATACCGAACGAGAGAAGAAAGATGGACTGGAATCCGGTGGTGAGGACCCGGGACCATGTCCATCCTAGTGGGCACGAGAATGGAAACCGACGCCGGGGAGTATCTAGAGGCAAAAAGGGCTGCGGCTTTGCAACGTTCGGCTACGGGATCTACCCCATACACGAGAGACCCTCCTTTGAGGTTGTCGTCCCGAGGGGAAGGCCGAAGCTTAAGCCACTCTCTTGTCCATCCACGACGAGGAGAAGACCGTGGCTCGGCCCATGGTTTATAGGCGTCCAAAACCAGCCAACACTTCATCCAATCCCGTAATGAAAGAGTATCGCAAGGAGTTCATACCCATTGAGGGACAGTGGGAGCCCTCCCGGATCAACCGGCCTACCCCATTCTCGGCCGGGATCATGGAAGCGCCCCCCCTTCCCAAAGGTAAAACTCCCAACCATTGAGCCTTTTGATGGAACAACCGATCCCGATGATCACTGTACGCTTACAAACATCGGATGTACGTCCAAGGAGTGGACGATGCTACTTGGTGTAAGAATTTCCCAGCTACCTTGAAGGGAGTAGCCCGAAGTGGTTCAATAATCTTCCCCCCAATTCGATCAATAATTTTACTGAACTCGGTTTCTTATTCACTAGTCATTTTGTTGCCAACAAGCAAGAACAAAAGACAAGCATGCACCTAGGCAAGGTCGTCCAAGGACCTAAGGAGGCCCTTAGGAGTTTTGTTAAGAGATTTAACCTAGAGGCACTTCGGATCCAAGATCTTAATCTTTGGGGTAGCCTTTGACGCCTTCATCGGGGGTCTAAGGCCGGGAAGTTTCAAGTTTGACCTTGTTAAGAAGAAAATCTCCACTCTTCTTTGAAGCTTTGAGAGAGGCGGAAGCGTTTATCCACGCTACCGAAGTGTGTGCTTGAAGCAAAACATCCCGAGTCCAAGAAGCCTGAAGAGGTTGCTCGGCCAAAGAAGAGCAACCCCAAAAAGGCCGAGACTCGGGCTATAGGCTGCGACCACCACTTCGTCCGGAAGGAGCAAGAGAAAGTTGGCCGAGCCATCCTCATCCAATCCTATTGAGTTTAACAAAGACCAATATTCCATTCTCATGGAGATCAAGGATCAATATGAGTTGAAGGCCCCAGTGAGATGAAAACACCTTATAGAAATAGGGATAAGAGCAAATCTTGTCACTTCCACAAGGATTGTGGTCATGAGACTAATGAATGTAAGCACTCGAAGAGAGCTTTGGAAGAGTTGGCCCGAAAAGGAAAGATGAATTCCTACATGCCGCAAGGGGAAGGAAGTTCCCAAGGAAAGATGATTGGCATAACAAGAAGAAAGAGAGTGCAAGCACGAGACGAAGATGTTGTTCTCGTAATCTCGGGTGGTTTTTCTTCTTTGGGGGACCAACTAATCGAGGGCACAAAAACTACCTTAGGGAGCTCGGCCAAGTTTTGTTAGGCGATCGGACGAAGGCTGAGCCCTTCCCAAGGGTGGTAGTTAGTGAGCAAGATCGGGGTAGGTGAGGACTCCCCATGATGACCCCTTGGTCGTAGAAATGAAAATAGCAAACTTGAGAGTGAGAAGAATCTCGATCGACACCGGGAGTTCGACGGACATCATTAGTGCGATTGCTTGTCCGAGGTTGAGGTTTGACGAACGGAACTTGGTCCCCGTCCACCATCCCATCATTGGGTTTGGGGGAGGAGTCATCCACCCCATGGGAACGGTCACGTTGCCCGTCCGAGTTGGTGAGAAGGAAGCCTCAAGAACTCTGTTTATCAAGTTTTTGGTGGTCCGAGATTTGACGACTTACAATGTCATTCTTGGACGACCAACCCTGAATCATGTCAAAGCTGTGATAGTAACTCACCGATGTTGATGAAGTATGAGTGTGATGACGGCAAGATTGGCTCCACTGTATGGAGACCAACAGGCGGCTAGGGAATGTTACCTAACTACTCTGAAACCATCATCATGGAAAACTGATAAGCAAGACCAGACGCAAGTTCTTTGGCGAAAGGAAAACGTCTGGAAAAGAGAAAGATCGAGACGAAGGTTGATAGCGAAAGGAAAACGTCCGGGACGAGAAAAAAAACCAGACGAGATGACCGGCGAGAGGAAAACGTGCTGGATTAAAGGCGACCATTGGGAGCCCTCGGACGCCTCTTGCTCCCTCAAGGAAGGCGTCTGAACATCTCCCCAGCAAGAAGAGGAAATATGAAATCATCAAGGAAGAACCCTCCTCGTCGAAGAAGTAATGGCCATTATGGGACTATCGGTAGAACGTCCGAGCCGGTAGAAGCCCCCCGAAGAAGTATGTCGGATGAGGCTCGTCCGAAAGGACCCTCAAAGTTGGATCTTCGCTCGATCCTGGTTTGAAGGGTCGTCTAGTTCACTTGTTGAAAGAGTTTCAAGATGTCTTTGCCTATTGCGTCGAAGAGATGCGGGGAATTGATCCGGAAGTAGCCGTCCACCGTTTGAATGTCGACCCAAATCGAAACCGGTTCGTCGAGAAGAAGAGACATTTGGGACCGGCTAGAAACCAGGCCGTTGACCAAGAAGTCCGAGTTGTTGGAATCCAAGTTCATCAAAGCAACTTACTATCCAGGCCGGATAGCAAATGTGGTTATGGTGCCGAAGCCCAATGGCGGTTGGAGAATGTGTGTGGACTACACGGACCTCAACAAGGCATGTCCCTAAGGACAGTTTCCCTTTGCCTAAGTTGGATCGTCTAGTAGACTCCACGGCTGGTCATGCTTTCTTGCGAGCTTCATGGACGCCTATTCGGGTTTTCATCAAATCCCCATGTGGCCGAGGATCGGGACAAAACGTCCTTCATAACGAAAAGGGGCATGCGGTGGTGAGGATGCCATTCGGCTGCGAAATGCTCAGGCCACTTTTCAAAGATTGATCAATGATGTTTTTCAGCCACGAGTTAGGACGAAATATGGAGGCATATATTGATGATATGATAGTCAAGAGCCGACAAGAAGAAAGTCATGTGGATGATTTGAGAGAAACTTTTGAAACTCTCGGGAAATACTAGTGAAGCCGAATCCCAACAAATGTGTCTTTGGGGTTTTGTCGGGCAAGTTTTTTAGGTTTCTTGGTGGATCGGAGGGGAATAGAAGCCAACCACGAAAAGATTCAAGCCGTCCTAGACATGAAGTCTCCTTCGAAGGTAAAAGAGGTGCGAGGGCGACGGGATGTTTAGGCTGCCCTTGGACGATTTTTATCCAAGTCGGGCGACAAGTGCCATCACTTCTTTGCCACGATCAAGAAAAAAGCCAAGTTTGAATGGACAACGAGGGCGGAAGCGGCCCCTCCGGCGGGTCAAAGATCATCTTCAACAGTTTGCCCTAGGTTGGTCGATCCGCGAGAGGGAGAAAAATTGTTTGTATACTTGGGTTGTATCCACTCGAAGCCGTGAGTCTTTGTCTGTTGGCTGAAAGAGAATCCGTCCAGATTCCAATATACTTCGTGAGTCACGTGCTCAAGGACGCGGAAAACCGGTATACTAATGTTGAAAAGTTTGGATTGGCCCTCGTCATGGCCGCGGAAAGCTAAGGCCCTACTTTTTGGCGCACGGTATACTCGTCTATCTTGATCGGCCTTTGAAGCAAGTTACGAGAAGATGGAAGGCTGGCTGGGCGAATGTTAAAATGGGCGGTTGAGCTCAACATGTTTGATATATCATTCGAACCAAGGAAGGCCATTAAGGGGCAAGCCTTGGCTGATTTTATAGTTGAGCTTACTCGGCCAACCATAAAGCAAATATCCGATCCGGCTAAAGGAAGGAAGCATTGGACGCTCATGGTTGATGGATCGTCCACAATCAATGGGAGTGGAGCGAGGGATCATTTGTCAATCTCCCGAAGGGGACAAATTTGAATATGCATTAAGATTCCAATTCAAAGCGTCCAATAATGAAGGCTGAATATGAAGCACTCTTGGCTGGAATCAAAATGTGCAAGGCGGCTGGAGCTGTAGAAATTGAGGCAAAATCGGACTCTCTCCTAGTTGTCGGCCCGGGTCAACGGAGATTTTGAATGCAAAGAAGCATCAATGAGCAAATATATGCGGCCGATCAAGGATGAGATTGAGCCACTAAAACGATTTGTTCTCGACCGGATACCAAGGTCGAGAAAATCATCAAGCCGACGCTCTCTCAAAGTTGGCCGGCTCGGCCGAGGGTGAGGTACCTAGAACAGTTTTTTGGGAAGTCAAACCCAAAAAGAGCATCGACCAAGAGGAGGTTATGTTTCTCGGCCGAGGGAATGTGCGGATGGAGCCGATCATTGAATACAAGAAGACGGGGCGATTGCCTTCGGATCTGTAGAGGCCAAGTATGTGAAGGCCGAGAGACAAGTGGTTTGAACTATGGGACGAGACACTTTACAAGAAGTCGTTCAACCGGCCTCTACTCAAGTGCGTCACCGAGAGAAGATGGTGCGGGAAGTCTGAAAGAACTCCATGAAGGAGCTTGTGCCTCTCACATTGGGGGGGAAGAGCCTTAGGCGAGAAGGCTTTAAGGACGGGGTACTACTTGGCCTACCTTAAAGGAAGATGCTATAGGCTATGCAAAGAAATGTGACAGTTGTCGAAGCATGGGAATGTGCATCGAAGCCGTCCAACTATTTGACCCCCATCTTGTTCCCTACGCCTTTTGCCAAATGGGGCATGGATATCCTAGGACCTTTCCCCTGTGGCCGCTGGGCAAAAGAAGTTTGTGATTGTAGCAGTGGACTATTTCACTAAATGGATAGAAGGCTGAAGCCATGCGAGGAATAACAACAAGCGACGTCAAGGGCTTCATCCGGAAGAACATTATAACTCGATTTGGCATGCCTCGGTCAATCGTCTTTGATAATGGTCCACGGTTCGAAACGCCTAAGGCGAAAGACTGGCTGTCGAAAGAGAAATCAAAGCTCACTTTGCAGCGGTCGCCCACCCACAAGCTAATGGGCAAGTCGAGTCCTTCAACAAGATTCTATCAAATGGAATCAAGAAGAAGTTGGACAATGCCAAAGGGCAATGGGTTGAAGAAGCTGCAATTGGTATTATGGTCCATTAGAACAACTGCTAAGAATTCTACGGGCGAGACGCCCTTCATGCTAGTCTATGGTGCTGAAGCCGTCTTGCCCATTGAGATCGAGGAGCCCACCCTACGAGTCATGTTATACACGAGAGGAAGCCAACCGGGCCGCATTGCGTACGGCCTTGGACCAAGTCCCGAAGTCGGGGGCAATGCCTTGCTAAGAATGCAATTATATAAACTGCGTATGGCTCGGGAGTTTAACAAAAGAGTTGTTAGACGACCGCTAAAGGTGGGGGATCTTGTTACGAGGAAAATGGAAGCGATTGGACGAGCTAAAGAGTTGGGAAAACTAACACCAAATTGGGAAGGACCTTATCGATCGTCCGGGAAATACACGGTGGGACTTTTCGTCGCAAAGTCTAGATGGACGACCTATTCGGCGTACACGGAATTCGAGACAACTTAAAGAAGTACCACGTCTAGCTCGAGATCCTCGTCGAGATATAAGTAGGGTACTTTGTAGTTACTCCAAAGTGCCACGGCACATATTAGTAAGAAAAGAATTGTATACATGCATCTTGGCTTTCGGCCAAGCAAAATCCATATAATACAATTCCTACTTATCTTATCTTTTTGTTTATTTTCACCAAGTTGCTTCACTTTGGGGCATTAAAATCGATTACTCGTCTAAAAGTGACAATAACTTGGACAAAAAAAACAAACGAAAGCGAACGTCGGAATTGCTAGCATTTACGCCAAACATCACTCCCTCAAAGAGACCGGCCAATAATGCATATATGGCCGTCGAATTGACAAAACCTCTAGTAAGAAGTAACGTCAATAGTCTACGAGAGAAAGGCGGCTCGAAATAAGCCCTTAGTAAAGGATGCTTACTTTCAAAAAATACGGACAGACTAGGTAGTCCAGACCCTAGTAAGGGATCGCTACTTAATGACGAGTGTTGCTCCCTCAAGGAAGCCGGCTAAAACATTATGTGAACATGCATCTAACGCTCGCCCATCAACTTCAGCAGGCTCAGCCAAGTCTGGCCGCTCTCCTTCTTAGACTTTAGCTCCCTTCGATATTTGATTGAGCTAAGCCCAAGAACGGGGGGATTACAGAAGTATATAGGACGAGCTATTGATCGAAGGTCGTCCAAAAACCCGGATGGCCCCAGACGAAGGTGGCCCCCGGGAAGGTGGTCGTCCAAGTATGGACGTTCTCCTTCATTGGGTAATCCTCGTCCAAAATTGGAGGCAAATTCCAGACGAAGATGGCCCCAAGAAGGTGATCGTCCAAGTGTAGACGTTCTCCTTCAATGGTACTTAGATGCCGTCCAGACGAACCTTTTTTGGTACTTGGATGCATATGCAATTATCAAACTCATATTGTAGACCGTCCAATTTTTCAGGACGAGTCACATTTTTACTTAAGATTAAAATTTTGTAAATTTTCATGAAAAGCGAATCGTCCGATGATTTAGGACGAAGGTGCTATTATACTTGGTCAAAATTAGTGTTCAGAAAGATAAAAGGCAGGGAATTGACAAAAATATTCTTTCATATATGATTTGTGAAGAATTACAAAGTAGGAGCTGAAGAGTTACAAAGAAGCATGAAAATAAACCTAAGCTTAGGCTTCGTCTTGAACGGGTCTCTTGGTCGTCTTTAGGGGTCTCCACCTCGGCGGCTTCGTCGTCGACTCTTCAAACTCCGGAGGTTCCTCGGCGCATACCATAGCCCGATGAACGCTCTCTTGATACTCCAGGACGACGAACGAAGGCGGGGACCTCGGTTTCCTCGGCCCGGCATCCCAAAGGCTTTGACGGCCCGGTCCTTGGTCGTATTGACGACTTGTTTCAACCCTTCCTTGGCGTCGTCGAAGGACTTGGCCGCCTCCCTTTCCCGGACGGGCAGTCCTTGCCCTTAGGAGAATGTTCTCTCTTCTCGGCTCGGCGGCGGCAATAAGAGCGACATCCCTTTCGCCTTTCAACTCATCGGAGAGAGCGTCTATGATCATCCTTAGACGATCTGCTCGGCATATAGGCTGGTTGATTTTAACAAGATGATTCTTGTTCTCGAGACTCCGAGGAGTGCCGATCTCTTCTCCAAAGCCTCCGGGGATTGACGATGGAGAGTGTTAGCCATCTCAATATCATGGATGGCTTTGTCGCCGCGTATGGTGCCAAATGGACGAGCCTGTTTATTCTCTTTTCTAAGCTCCCGCGCCCAATCTTCGATTAGCATCTTTGCGAGCCGAAAGGCTGGGGCATGGAAAACAAGGCAAGTTGTTAGACGATTTGCAAAGCAAAAATTTATACAAGTATAAAACAAGGCGATCATAAAGCAATACCTCGGCGTAGTGAGACATGTAGCCCACATGCCGGCGGACGCTCCCCTTAATCCCTTGATGTAGGATTCGGGGAAGCATTTGAAGAGCTCTGCTTCGGCCGCTCTTTCTCCGGCTTTGACATTTTGGCAAAGGCGGGAGAAGACTCCTCGTCCGAATCGGCGGTGGGAGGAGTTGGGGGAATAGCGGGGGCCTTTGCCCTTATACGAAAGAGGGGAGAGTCGATTATCTTGATAGGGAAGACGATGGCTTGTCTATTGGACGGACTCATGGACCGTCCACCGACCCGCATCGTCCTAACTATGTTGGGGTAATACGACTCACCGAGACGAAATCGATGCCGTCCTAACATCTAGGGGCATCCGTGGCACTAGCTTTGCCAGCGAGCCGCCGAACCCGGGATAGCTCTCGGCGGCGGCATCGGCTCCGCGCGCAACCAAAGCCGGGCGGACTGCGGGTTGACCTCGGCGAGTCGGCCGGCAAAACAACGAGCGGCACGGTGCGTGTGCATCCCCTACCTCCTCGGCCGATCCGGCGGTTGACGGCTCTCTTTTAAGAGTCTTCGCTTGTGGGGGAGGCATGCTTTTCTCCCCACTCTCGGCGGCGGGAGCCGACTTATCCGCTCTCTTCCTTGTAAAGCCCTTTGGCTTCTTCGGCGAAAGGCTGGTCGGCGGGCTGCGGTAGGCCTCTTCTCGGACGAGGACGACTTCCCAGTGGAAGCTTGTTTGTAGGAGCATTTTTCCGCAAAAAGTTAAGGCATCGGAGCGATCGTCCACAAAAAGAAATAACTACCATTGTAAAAATACGAGGCGAGAATGGTCCCAAGAAGGTGACCGTCCAAATATGGACGTTCTACTATGGCCGACCCTCGCCAAAAAATTGGATGCAAGAATCCCGGGCGAGTACGGTCCCAAAGAGGTAACCGTCCAAGTACGGGCGATTTCTTGCTTTAGTTGTTCTTCGTCCAAGATTTGGGGCAAAACTCTTGGACGAGCATGACCCCAAGAAGGTGAACGTCCGGGTGCGGATGCTCTCCTTTTTGGGTGACTCTCATCCAAGAATGGGACACCAACTCTTGGACGAACATGGCTCCAAGAAGGTGACCGTCCAAGTGCGGGCGTTCTCCATCTTGAGATGACCCTCGTCCAAGAATTGGTACACCATTCTTGGACGAGCATTGTACTAAAGACGTGACCTCGTCCAAGAATTGAATACCAAATCTTGGGCCGAGCATGGTCCCAAAGAGGTGACCGTCCAAGTTTGGACGTTCTCCTTCTTGGGGCGACCCTCGTCCAAGATTTGAAAAACAATTCTTGGGCGAGCCCGGTCCCAAAGAGGTGACCGTCCAAGTGCGGACGTTCTCCTTCTTGGGGCGACCCTCGTCCAAGATTTGAAAAACAATTCTTGGGCGAGCACGGTCCCAAAGAGGTGACCGTCCAAGTATGGACGTTCTCCTTCTTGGGGCGACCCTCGTCCAAGATTTGAAAAACAATTCTTGGGCGAGCATAGTCCCAAAGAGGTGACCGTCCAAGTTTGGACGTTCTCCTTCTTGGGATGACTCTCGTCCAAGAGTTGGGAAACAGTTCTAGGACGAGCATGGTGACAAAGAGCTGGTCGTCCAAGTCGGGCGACCTCCTTCTTGGGATGACTCTCGTCCAAGAATTGGGAACCAGTTCTAAGACGAGCATGGTGATAAAGAGCTGGTCGTCCAAGGCTGGACGACCTCCTTCTTTGGTTGATTCTCGTCCAAGAATTGGACACCAATTCTTGGACGAGCGTGGGCCCAAGGAGATGACCGTCCAGGTTTGGACGTTCTCCTTCTTGGAGTGACCCACGTCCAAGAATTGGAGGAAAAAAAAAAAAAAAAAAAAAAAAAAAAAAAAAAAATATATATATATTATTATTACCACTTGTTTCCGCCCTTTTTTTCGGCGTTGCTCTTTGCATACTCCTTCCACAAATTATTTGTGAATTGGGACATGCTGATTTCTCTGTCCAAGATGGGTCGAGGCGTTGTCCGGCCGAGTACGTAAATACAAAAAAAAAAAAAAAAAAATATATACGTACGTCATATGAGTTATGGACGAAGGGTTTTACTTGGATGATTTTAAATATACCTCTATCCTCGGCCAAACGCAAGCCGGCAGCTACCAAGAAGTCGTCTTGGTAAAACATCTCCTTAAAGGGTATCCAGTTGGACGGTCCCTTAAAAGATCGCTGGCCGGGCCGGGAGTACTCCTTCACTCTGAAGTACTCCACCACTTCCTCGTCAAATTCATCCTCCGGCTCCGGCCAAGACCGCTTTCGTCCGGTATTGGTGACGGATCTATTATAAAATCCGTAGCTTTACGTGACATGGTCGCTGGCCGCCCGTAAAAAGATGAAATCGGCTTTCCAATCGTGCATCTTTGACGATTTCCCCCAAGCGGTCATGAAGCACGGACGGTTCTTGATGCTTAGCCGGGCGCCGTCCATAGCCCCAGTACCTTAGACGCGTAATGGATATGGGTGAAGGCTTGAAGGGAAAGGGCTAGGCCGCGTAACTCGCATGAGCGGCAATAAACGTCGGGATGTTGTGCCAAGCATTTGGCGCCCGGTGGGTATGGCCGATATGGTAGTCTTTGCGGCACTAGTTCTATGAAGTCATGGAGAGGAAACCTCGGTCCGGCGTCAAGGGCCGGTTTATAAACGGCTAAATGGCTCTGGGGGCACTCGGGATTGTCGCGTCATTATTAGGAGTGACAAAGGAGAAGCCCGGCATGGGCATGAAAGACGACAAGAAATTAGGGTGCGGTCCTAGTTTCTCTAACCACTTACGGTTAACTAAAATGAAGCCTGGATCGAGAGGGGACCTAAGCGTTTTCTAATCTCCGACGAGGTTGTAGAGGCTTCGTCGATTCTTCGGCGGCCTTAGGATCGCTACCGTTATTACCTTCGCCGATCTCCTCCCGTATCGGCATCCCGGCCGAGAAATGCTTGGTCTCGGTCCTTATTTCGGAAGTTTCTCCATCATGATCAAAGGAGGCCGGCCCAAAGATTGAGCACTTTGGACCTCTCTTGCCTCATCGGCACTTGTCCAGTTGATTCCTCCATATCCGAGCTATTCGATGGAATTATTGCTTTTCGTCTTAAGCGGGCCGTTTGCTTGACGCGCGCGATTACCACCGCACGAGGTAAAGACTGGGGTCGTCGACTTTCTCGGCCAAAACTATGAAAAAAATATGTACTCGGCCGAGAAGAGGCCCAACTCTAGAATGTGCCGAAGAGGAAGTATCGGTTCTAGGGTCAAGACAAGCTCTTGGTCGACTAGGATTATTTGACGAAGATGATTCCATTTTTATTGATTTTTTATGAAAAAATAAAGAATAAAGAAGAATAAAAGGATCAAGGAAACGATACCCGCTAAGAACGTCCGGGAAATTCGATGAGGAGCGCCGAAGGCGGACGATCTCTCTCTCTCCTAGGAAATTGCGGAGTCTCTCTCTCTAGAAAAAATTTGTTCGATGTGGTAAATGGTTGAATGTTTTCACACCAAGGATATTTATAGAGGAATAAGAAACTGCCTGTACGGCCGGTCGAGAATGACCGAAACAAGAGTCAAACGGTCTAATATGACCGGTATAGCACAAGGCCGAGGTTCGTCATTTCCTCCATTTTGAATATGCGACCTTACGTAAAACGGGCCCTAACTAGCGAGATGGGCCAACAAAAACTACCTTGGGTAAAAGGGCATTAACCGTCGGATGGGCCTACGGTGAAAGCCCTTTTAGGGGCAAATGTTGTAGCATAATATCTACGGCTCCCTTTACGACACATGGGCTCATCGAGTCGTACACGTGTCGCCCTATTTTTAAAATAAGAGTAAACTGAATCTCACGGGCTATACTCGGTGAGTTAAAAGGATCAAGTTCGGCCCATTAGTCGAAGCCCAACGGTGCCAAGTGGGTGAAGGAGAGTGGATAATAGACATTCCCCCGGTCATTGTACGCCACGTGGCGTGACTCGATTCCTCGGCCAATCGAGAGGCCACTATTGTAGGTCGGTTTTTAAGGTTAGGCTGTCAACTTGCTATCACTATAAATACCCACGAAATCGGGAGAAAAAAACACATTCAATGCAAACGGTGTAAAGTTACTCGATAAATTCTCTCTCATTTTCTCTTTCTATCTCTACTTTCTCTTACAACTCCCGATAACCGACTTAAGCATCGGAGGGGAACCACCACCCAAACCTCCCGGGGTGGGTCCCTTTGTGCAGGTTCGGGAGCGAAGCCAAGGCTCGGGATCAAGCTATAATTCGGGCATTGTTGCACAAGTCTCCATCCGAAGAACACACAAGATACTACTCTACTTGCTCGACAAGGAAGCTAAGCCTACGACTTACTTGTTGGACAAGCGGACGAAACAATTATCATCATCATTATTATTATTATATCATTATTATTATCATTATTGTCATTGCTATTATTATTATTATTATTGTTGTTGTTGTTGTTGTTGTTGTTGTTGTTGTTGTTGTTGTCGTCGTCGTCGTTATTATTATTATTATTGTTGTTGTTGTTGTTGTTGTCGTCGTCGTCGTCGTTATTATTATTATTGTTATTATTATTATTATTATCATTATTTATATTATTATTATTATGATAATAATAATAATTATTATTATTATTAAAATTATTATTTATTATTATTACTGCTAGTACTACTTTTTTTTATTGTTACTAGTACTATTATAATTAATTTTTTATTGTTATCACTAATACTGCTATATACTATTGTTATTATTCAAATTAATACATTGATCTATTATAATAACAACTTGTTTCAATTCAACTGTAAATTTCATTTTATATATTGAAGTTAGTATGACTATTGACTTATTTTTTTGCTTATTTCTTTTTTATTGTATAAACTTAGCTTACATTTGACGCATTGATCTAATCTAATAATAAGTTGTTTCAATCAAAGTACATGTTTGATATAACTTAATACAAATGATTAACTAAAATGGACTATGATCATCTTGAATAAGTTTTTCAACTTACATTGTCACATTAACATAATCGAATAAAAAAGTTTCAATTCAATTAGATGTTTCGAATTTTAAAAAAATGAATTTAAATTAGAGACGATTAACTTAAATGAAGTATTGTTATTTTAAACTAGTTTATCTAGTTACATTCATTTAATTCAATAATAACTTCTTTCACTTCAAATAGATGTTCAAAGTTTTGAATTAAATATAGTTTAATGTTGATTAACTTAAATGGAGTATTGTTATCTTGAACAAGCTATTGACTAACATTGATACATTGATCTTATGCGATAACAACTTATTTCAGCTCAATAAGATGTTCTTAGTTTCGAAATACATTTAACATAAAGACAATAACTTAATTGGAGTATTATTATCTTGAACTAGCTTAGCTGCTTACAAATATGCATTGATCTTATCTAAATAACTAATTGTTTTAGTTTAGTTAGATGTTTTTTATATTATTTTGAAACGATATCCACATAGAGACAATAAACTAAAATGTTCCTTTGGATTCTTCAATTACCTTATCAACATACATTGATACATTAATCTTATCTAATAACAACTTGTTTTAATTTAATCAAGTATCTTTAACTAGTTTATCTCTATTATATAAGGGAAGAGATGGTGGACACCAAAATATAAAAACCCCTATTTTACCCTCACTAATTTAAGCAAATTACAATAAATCAACTAATTTAGCAAATTACAATAAATCCTCTAAGAAGAAAAAAAAAAAGAAAAACACACGTAAACTAACTAAATTATTCAAAAACCAAATAGAAAACCAACTACACCTAACCAGCGAGAGAAAATACTTAGGCATTGACCACAAATGTAACCACCAAAATAATTCCTAATTATATGGAAAAACACTAATGCAACCATGGCAGTTTTTCTATTTCTCCATTTCCTCTGCTTTCCCTTTCAATGATCGCAACTTCTCCCCTTCAATAATCTAAAAAACACACCAAAATTAGTTGCAGCATAAAGTAGAATAGAGATAATTTATACAAGACTGGTAATTACATAGCATAAAGAAAGTGATTTGATCAAAATATACTGAGAATGTCATTCATTTTTTTGGTGTGAGATTTCTGCATGGTATTGTTCACAAGCCAAAGGGAGCAAAAATAGATGACTGAATAAATGGAAATTCGATTCGATTCGAGATCGATCGAGATCGGTTCGAATCGAGATCGGTTCGATTCGATTCGAGATCGGTTCGATTCGAGACTTATTCGGTTCGATTCGATCGAGATCGATTCGAGACTACAACTTATTGATTTTTTTTATTTATTATTATTATTATTATTATTATTATTATTATTATTATTATTATTATCATCATCATCATTATTATTGTTATTAATAATATTATTATTACTATTATTACTATTATTATTATATTCTTATTATTATTCTTATTATTATTATTATTATTATTATTATTATTATTATTGTTATTGTTATTGTTATTGTTATTATTATTATTATTATTATGATTGTTATTATTATTATTATTATTATTATTATTATTATTATTATTACTATTATTATTATTACTATTATTAATTTTATTATATTCTTATTATTCTTATTATTATTATTTTTATTATTATTGTTATTTTATTCTTCTTCTTATTATTATTATTATATTATTATTATTATTATTATTATTTTTGGCAATGTCACTTTTAAACTTTTTGGAGGGTATTTGTTAACCCATTGAATATAAAAAAAGGGAGCGAGACAAGTGATAAAAAGAGTATTTTTTTGGTGAAAGAAGCGAAAGATAGAAAAGTAATACTCCCTCCGATTTATTTTGTTGTTCCTATTTTGAATAATTTTGTGAGAGAAAATTGGTTAAAGTAGGGAGAACTTTCGAAAACGGAGGGAGTATTACTTTATGGTGGGTGAAGAACTCCAAATAAATAAGTTTAAACAATGTAGCAATTAAAAAAATGAACATTTAAGGGAAATGTAGCAATTAAAAGAAACAAAAAGAGTATTCTAAATTTCCTAATAATCTTCTTCCATACGATCTCCAACCTCGTCATTTTCTTCCACCTCATCTTCATTATTATCTTCACCATCAGCTTCATGTGCATCATTCAGTTTAATATTATTACTTCATATTCATTATTATTCTTCTTGTTATTATTAATATTACTCAATTCATAAGAATATTATTATTATTATAGCGTAAAAAAAAATATTATTATTATGCATATTATTAGTATTAGTATTAATATTATTATTATTATCATTATCATTATCATTAATAATATTAATTATTATCATTATCAATGATGATAAAAATATTACTCTACTTGTAATTATTAATAATACTCAATTCAGATCAGTTCAGTTCAGTTCAGATCAGATCGGTTCAGTTCAGACCAGTTCAGTTCAGTTCAGACTTATTCATTTCAGATCAGATCAGATCGGTTCAGATCAGATCAGATCAGTTCAGTTCAGACTTATTCAGTCCAAAAGAACAGAGCCTAAATACATCATTCAATTGAAAGATATTTCTTACTTCTCTCACACAATACTAAAAATAAGAAGTTCACAACAAACAAATCTTATGAATTAATAGTGGTTTTTGTGTGATTTTTATTTGGGACAGTCACGGTAATCGCGCAAGTATCCTCAATCAGATAGCTGGCAAAAAGGCAGTTGCAACTTGCAAGGTGAATGAGAAAAAGGTTGGTGTGTAATTGCAAATTGTTTTCTTACTACTATCTTGTGAACCAAAATTAATGTCAAGCATCAAACAATAAAAGTTTAACCGTAAAAAAAACACAGCTTTAATTAATTGTGAAACCAATATACTAATCCTTAAAAAAACGAAAATGAAATTGTCAAAATTGATAAAAATAAGATAAATAATTGTTTTCATTTTTTCTCCTACATTTTTCATCTTTCTTCTAATTTTTTTTTTCCAATTTCACTTTCCACCAATTTTTTTAGTGTCTCTTAAAGACCCTATTTTTGGTATTCACACATGCATAGAACAAATTAACCAAACCCAAATAAAGAATTATAGAAAAACCCACACAAATTGGACGAAAACCCAATTTTTTTTTTTTTAGAAAAACCATTCAAGAAAACAAAACAAATCGAATACATCTTTATTCAAGAATTGTGAAATAAATATATTATTCCTCAAGTTAGTATTTTTTTTGTAATACTGTGCTTTTAAACCCAGCAAAAATTGTTTCTTAAAAACTCTAATTGGATTTTACACATGCAAAAACAAAAGGAAAAGATCTATAATTTACCTGCAGTCGAAATCAGCAATTACCAAATTTAGCTTCATTCCAGTTATCTTCCTCTACCTTCAATTGAATCATGAATGATGTATAGAGATTAAAAAACCGTGTTTGAGAGGATACAGAGAAAGAGAAATAGTGTGGTACAAGAAAATAGGAAATATGATGATGAATGATTAGATGAGAATATAAGATGATGATGCGTGATTAGGAGGTAGTAAATAAAAAAGGGTGAGGGGGAATGGAGGAGTTAGGTGAGAGAGGGAGAGTGTACTTGCCTACTTGGTATTTATGTTTGGGTATTAGGCGTATAACAATCTTTAGGCTCCCCCAACTATCAAATAGAGATAACATACAAAAATTAGATTAATATCTACTTAAATTTATTGTACACATGTCTCATTAAAAAATTATTCGTACAATCCACGTGATAGATATTTGGTAATATTAATTACTTTTTTAAAAAATTAGATTAGTATCTACTTAAATCATAATCAGCCTTCTTTCTTTCTCTAAACTTATTATTTCAAGATTATGAGATGTGATTATACTATTCGATTTATTTTTTATATGGTTTCGCACGTAAAATGTATTATTGAGACGTTTGCTTAATATAATAGAGATGATATCATATTTTACTTTACGAGATTTTGTGCTCAAATTCTGCTTCGTATTTTGCTTTGAGTTATCTTTAACTTTCAGTATGAGATGTATAAATTTGTCATATATAATTTCGATTATTTATGGCAACAAGGATGAAACACGAAAAATTAGAAAAGGTAAAAACAGAAAAATAAAAAAGGATGTAACCACCTAATTAATTAAAGTAAAAAACTTATATGGACCTGGTCCACACTAAATTAGTGTGGACTCAATGCTAATTCATGTGATTTATGAAAAAAAAGTTACTATATAAAAAAATAGATATAAAGATGAGTAAATATAGATTGTAAAGTTTGACTTTGTGAAAAAAAAAAAAGTTACTATGTCATAAAGTGAAAATTTTATTATGATAAACTAATGTAAGAAAGAGTGACTATATTAAAAAAAGCGGTCACCATGGTAGATAGTAACTGTGTAGTGTAACTCAAGATTTTAAAAGGTTACTATATGAAAAAAAAAAGGTCACTATGTTGAATAATTGGTTTTGATCCACAATAATATTATTGTAGGCTAGGTCCACGCAAGACTAACTCTTAATTAAATACATAAAAAGATAAAAAAAGACTAACAAAAAGAAAATAGTGAAAAATTACAACACAATCAATTACTTCCCTCCCAACTAAATTTTTTAAAAATTTAAAATCCCTTATTTAGTGTTGATAAAATTATTACTGATTTATTAGGTGTAATTAGCAACTTATAATCTACATATTTTTGCACGCATTGCGTGCTTATAAGACTAGTAAGTGTAATACTAACATGAATAAGTATAAATATTTCATAGATAAAAAATTAACATGAATAAAATAACAACATAATATACATTTTTAAGTAGCCAACAAATTAAGGATTATAATTACATTGCATGAACATGACTAAGAACATAACTAGACTTAAGCTTCCATATCTTCAAATTCTTGAGCTTTCATGAACATCCGATCTTGATAGCTTTCTTAGATCACTGTTACATACATACATGCTATAGACATACATGCTATAGCATAAAGTATTTATCATTATCAAAATAAATTCAGACTTACAGTCACAACAAGGTCCATTCTGGTCCAAAATCGGACCAAACCGGAATTTTCAGGTCCGAACTGGTCTGGACCGGAATTATTCCGGTCCAGTCCCCGGTTTGAAAACTTCTGGGTTTTCGGTTCCGGTCCATTCCGGTCCCGGTGCGGTTCTGGACCGGTGCACACCCCTACAAACGGGAACGTGTTTTACATAAAGAAGAGACACAATACATGCATAAGATGCAAAGTATCTCGCTAAGCCTTGCAAGAAATGGCTCCCATTGAACACAATAGCTACAGTGCTCATGTCTCATTAAATCTGTGCATCCTTCTCCTCTCCATCCTTCATCATCCTTGCAATTTGCAAAACTACAATTTGTTGAGCAATTGAGTACATAAGGTGACATTGAATCTAAGATAGGAAAAAAAGAAAACTGCTAACTTCAGCAATTATTATAGCCTATGTCATATCTAGGTTGCAGGAAAGTAACATGTGTAGTCTGTAGAGTACATGTAGGCAAGTTTATCATCAACTGTTTGTCCAGAACAAGAACAACAAACCAACACAGGTTGGTTTACCAGTCATCAAACATAGCAACCAAAAAACAATCCCCGTAATATGTGAAATATTTGATCCACTAAAATTTAAATAAATGAAAAGAACATTGAAACAGCAAAGATGAGGAAACATACAGAGTCTAGAAGTATATTAGATGTCTTAAAATTGCGATACGTAACAGGCCTTTCAGCGTTGTGAAGGAAGGCAACTCCTTTAGCTGCTCCAAGGGCTATCATCATTCTTGTCGACCACGATAGGGGAACAACTGCTTCTGCGTGCCTCAGGAAAAGCCATAACAACTTAAGCTGACATATAAACTAACAACGTCCAGCAACAATGTATCAAAGTAATATGAACTAGAGGAGCAGCATAACATTGCTTACAAGTTGCGTGCGCAATGATCATATACTGATCACAGGGACACTTAAAGGTATTCGAAGAAATACAACAACCTGGACTCTAAGTTAAGTGCACTCACATTGTTATCATCTTGGAGATTCATAATTTAGCAAAATACAAGTGAACATATTCCAATGTGAAAAGAAGAGAACACACAAGAAATCAACACCATTCAGTTGTATCAAGACAGAAACTATAAAAAGAACAGTATGGAGAGCATGGACACAGAAGTGATAGAACCATGGCAACAAGTAATAATCTAAATAATTCTTCCCCCACCCCTCCACATTTTTTGCCCCTGGTCATAGAATACCAACAAAAGAACATTTGACATGCTTCTGGTTCCACAAAAAATCTCCTTCCAGCGCAAGCACCTTCCATTACAATATAAATTATTTTAAAGCCAGACCAAAAGCTCATTCCATTACAATATAAATTATTTTAAAAAGTAAGCCAGACCAAAACAATCAGGGACTAAGCTTGACAAAGATCATGACTCTCTTAACTGTCTTACTAATCTCCAATTCAAAGAGCATCATAAACTCTTCAAAGCAACAAAACGTAAAATCACCAAAAAGGAACTCATGGGGTGATTAGCAGACAACTACAATATAATCCACCCAGAATCTGAGAGGAGATAGCAACTAGCAACAGATCAAGGATGCCCCTGCTTCAGATCTAGCAACAATTATGATGTAGCAAATTAAATTTTTTTAAGGCATGTGAAGTGAAAAGTTCTAGAGTTGTGAGAAATCAGAGGTGCTAGTATGAAGGTGATCCACATAAATACTTAGTATCAATTTGCAGACTCCAGACCACTATTAACATAAAGATCTTTCTACTTTTGTAGTATCTATCAACAAAATCGTCTTGTAACTTATAATATCAAAAGCATTTGGCAAAACAATCTGTTTTCTTACTTTAGAACTAATGCACTAAGTAAGAAAATAAATATACTAGACAGTTAATTTAGCCAAATTCATATAGTTAAGAAGAAGATTTCAGCAAGAAGTGGAATCAAAACCCTTGCTCCCATAGACTAATTTACATAACTTGGTTGCTGTAAATAATCCACACTCACAAATCATCTGTAACTTTAGTGATTTCCTTTTTTTCACATAAATTAAAGAGCATGTTACACATATAACATGAAAAATTCCCTAATAATATAATAGAGTTTAAGAAATTTTAAAGCTTCAAACCAATCATATTCCCATCACAAACTGATTTTATAATAAAATGAAAGAAACTAAATCCGGATCATGAATCAAGTTTCAACCCATAGAATTGAGTAAAATTACAATCTTTCATCTCAACACTAATCTGAACACTACTAATCTGAATCCAATACTTTGTTTGAATTAGAAAGGATGGAAAAGAAATCATAAGTTGTAGATTATACCTTGGTAGAATTTAATTCAGATTGATTCTTGAACTGAACTGAACTATTGAACTTGAGTTATAAAATGAGAAAAATAAGATGAAGAGGACTTAGGTTTGTACCTCATAGAACAAAAGGGAAGAAGAAGAAGCGGCGACAGCGAGGTTGGGCTACCACTGCAAAGCAAAAATGAAAGAAGAGAGGGAGAAGCAGTTACATAAAAACAATGGAAGACATTTGAACCCTTGAATGGCTTCAAATTCATCTTCTTCGACCAGAAAATTCAGCGAATTCGCCATCGATGGGAAGCTCGGGCCTTAAATCGAAGTCGCAAGGCCAATCATTGTCGAAAGCTTTGAAAGAATTAGGGCAAGGGTAGAGCGAATCAGAGGAAGTAGAAGAATCGGCGAAAGATTTGAAAGGATTAGGGCAATGTTAGCGAGGGGTTAGAGCGAGAGCGAGAGCGGGAGAGGGAGAGCGAGGGTTAGAGTGTTCAATGCTAGCGAGGCTGCGAGGGAAAGAAGCGAAAATAATTAAAAAAAAAAAAAACACAAAGGGCTGCACCATAAAACCGCAGCCCTTTATCACAAAATAAAGGGCTGGGTTTTTCGGATAACCGCAGCCCTTGATTTTTTTTTTCCTCTAGTGCATCACACTGAACGACGATTAACTTAAATGATTTTAATTAGATTACCGACTCATATTCATATACTTCCTCCGTTCCATAATAAGTGAAACACTTACTATTTTAGAACGTTTCAAAATAAGTTAAACATTTACTATTTTAGAACGTTTCAAACTAAGTGAAATCAATCCGTCTTGCATGGACCCGGTTCACATTAAAAATAGTGTGGACCAGGCCCAGACACGTGACCCGGTACACAGTACTCACTTTCACTTTCTAAAAATGCGCGATTTTCTCTCTCTTCAGTATTTCCAAAATCCGCGATTTTCTTGCTTTTTGCTTCTTCTTTTGTTACAACAGGATTACCAGCATCAGTTCCTTCATTACCAGGAACTTTAGCAGAATCAATTCCTGCACTAACAGCAGGATTAGCAGCATCACTTCTTCCATCCTGTTTGTTCAACGAGATGGATTACTAACATCATGTCCGGCGTGTTACGCAACAAAAAACAATTGTATAGAACATACACTATATCAGCCTAAAACACACTATATAATGTCAAAACATACTATATCATGGACAAATACACTAATACAACACTAACATAATATATAAATGTCAAAACACACTATATGATGTCAATATACACTATAATCAAAAACACTGTCAAAGAACTATCACAGATTCACAGCAACACTATCATTTCAAAATACACTATATCATTTAAAAATACACTATATCATATCAATATACACTATATCATCTCAAAACACACTATATCATTTCAAAATACACTATCCAAAACACTGCCATAGAACTACTACAGCAACACTATATCATTTTAAAATACACTATATCATATCAAAACACACTATATCATCTCAAAACACACTATATGATATCAATATACACTATCCAAAACACTGCCATAGAACTACTACAGCAACACTATATCATTTAAAAATACACTATATCATATCAATATACACTATATCATCTCAAAACACACTATATGATATCAATATACACTATCCAAAACACTGCCATAGAACTACTACAGCAACACTATATCATTTTAAAATACACTATATCATATCAAAACACACTATATTATTTCAAAATACACTACCATTTCAAGACTAATAAAAAGTAGTATAATTACAAATACACTATATATTTACAAAATAAACTATATCATGTCAAAATATACTATATCATCACAAGAAATAATACAATTACAAATTATCACAAAACCTAAAAATAAAAATAAAAATAAAAAACTCCAAAAAATCGCACAAAAATCAACAAAAATTTATCATGCAAACGATAAAAATCGCACAAAAATGAACGAAGAGTAATTAAAACTTAAAAAAATCGAAACTCTAAAAAATCGCACAAAAATGAATGAGGAGTAATTCAAACTAAAAAACATCAAAACTCCAAAAATTATAAGAAATTATAGTAAAAACCAAAATCAACAACATAATTACCATCAGTATGAGCAGTTCTACTAACACCAGGAAACTCCGATTCCTCTGCACGACCACCAAGAGATGAACGCAAACCTCGACGTTTTGGAAAATTCCGATTACCGATCGTCTTCCTTCCCATTGCTAAATTCAAACGAAAAAGATTACACAGAACTGAACTTGAAGAGAGAGAAATGAAGAAGTTAGGGCAAAGAAGATGAGAAGTTATTGCCGAGAGACAAAATGCAGAAGTTACAAGAGAACGAAGTAGTGGGAAGAAGTTATGAGGAGAGAGAAAATCTGAGGAAATATGAGGAGAGAGAAAAACTCGAGGCGCCAAAAACTGAAAAGCGTAATCATTACTATTGTTCCCTCAACTCACGTGATATGGATCGGGTGCACACTAATTAGTGTGCACCGGGTTCATATTAGTTTTTTTAAAGTGAAATATACCTTAAATGGAAAAAAGAAAGTGACAAAATGACAAGAGTACCCATGATAAACTTGTGGTTTGCTTTTCTCTCTCCTCCTTTGATAATGTAAAGGGTATTTTATGACTCTTTGGCTTTTTAACGTGATGTTTATTAAATCTTGTGCTCAACTCCTATGTTTCACTTATTATGGAACGGAGGAAGTATTGATTTATACTATTGTTGTTAAGTAGAATTTAGAACCAAACTTATCTTAAACTTTATCCGAAATATGTGATTCGAATAAACAATAAAGTAAAAGTTTACTGATGTGACACTTTTATACATTTTTCAGGAAGTATAGAACTGAAAGAAACCGAACGGATGTGAGTTTCGTCAAGAACTAAAATTAACCGGGAAGTGTAATCGAACAAATGTGATGATAGTTAAGAGTGTAACTAAAGGTAACTCAATCGAAACTGAAAATAACTGGGAAAAATTAATCAGTCACAACCAGAAACAAACTGCAATCTAAATTGACTGAACCGAAAGTGAAAATAACCGTCGATACGCTTAACTGCTATAGATTGAACCGTTCAATTCCTAAACTGGTTGGGTACAATCTGAATTAAGCTGCAACTGAAGTGAACTGAACCGAAATTGAAAATAATTATGGTTACGTCGTTAACTGATACGGATTGAATCATTAAACTGTTAAACTGATTTAGGTTAATCTGATATTAAATGCAACTGAACTGAACTACAATTGGGGAAACAAAAATTAACTGAAGCGAACTGAACTGATCGACACCTTAACTGAACTGAATTGTTGATATTTTTATTATTTTCAACTGAACTGATATGAATTGTACTATTTGAGTAAAACCAGAACTGAATATTGAAATTTTTAATTGTTTTCAACTGAACTGATATGAGCTGAATTAATTGGATAAAACCAGATCTGAACTATTGAACCGAATTGACACCTCTGGTCACAAGTACTTAAGTTTACTAGGTTACTCTTCAAGCGACATATGATTGTAAGATAGAACTTCTCCCAACTAGTCAGACTTATATTCAGGTTGCCTATCCTCTTATGGTAACGTAGGCATCAATTGAGGGTAGTTAGAATTTTGTGAGGAAAATGCATTGTGAGGTTAATTTATTATTTCACATAAATATAATGGTACAATATTATTTTATTGGGAGCAAACTAAATTTTCATAAATTATTGCTTCTTATATTTTTTTTTTCCAACATTATATGTAGTGTATTGTTAATTCTGATTATGGGTATATAAGTACGTTTATATGTGTTTTTTTGTTAGAGATATCTCTAATATCTCTAACATTTTTCTCATTATCAACCATGCATTTATCCAGAGTACAAGTAATATATACTTTCTCGGTTTTTTGTAGTTGCACAGTTTGCTTTTTCACTTTGCTAAGACAATTCATTGAATGTTAATATCTCTAATTGCGTATAAGTAAAAATTATAAAAAATATGCTATTTGTACTCCTCGCATTGAGAGGAATCAAACAAAACCCTGCTTAACTATGTTTTTTCTTATATAATGATGCAAAATAGTTTTACAAAGTTGGCTCATGAATAATGCAAAAAACAAATGGTGCAAGTAAAAAAATGAAGAAAGTACTGATATCGTAAGTAACTACAATAGTAGTAGTAATATCTATTAACAAGAACAACTAATCTGATGACAAATTACTCCCTCCCTAAATAGAGTTCCGATCCCATTTGTTTTGGGCACAAGTATTAAGGAGAAATCATAAGTGGGACCTTAGTTGTATTAAATCAGAATTAAAAATTAAAGTTGAAAATTGGGAACTCTATTTAGGGACGGATGGAGTTATTGATAACGGATCAGAGACTTCTATAAAAACCAAATATATAAAGTTCAAATATATTCATCCCAAAAGCTTGAATAAACGAGTGGCAACAATAATAGTACGTAGTAATATTAATATACTTAGTCGACGACAATTGGTAAAACAACAATAATGACGAAGAAAACAGAGAAATGAGAAGTATAAAGTGATCAATCCACTCAACAATGATAATATGGTTATTGCTTTGCCCTTCCTTTACAGATGTACGGACTCACTCATGCACAAAATCCAATACCAATAGGAAGGTTGCTGTCACCGATGCAGGTCAATCCATCACAACATTGATATTCACCGTAGCCAAACGGACAAACTTGAAATTTCTTTTGACACTTATCTTTTGGTGGTTCCGGTGTCTGACCTAAAGGCGTGCATATTCCACCACCAATAGGAAAGTGTTCAGTCCAAAGTAGACAGCTTAGTCCTTCGCAACAACTGTATTGACCGTACCCTGTGCAAAGTTCTGTTTCTCTACGACACATGGGAGGTTGCTCATCACTTTCCAATCCTGGTTAAAAGATTAAGGGTGATGTTAATCCATTTTGATTAGGAGGGAAACATATTGCTGGAAGAAAAAAAAAACAATTTTCACCTTTTCTTTGTTTAGTTTAATTTGTAGAGGGGGATGGGGAAAATCATTGTTCTAATAATTGAAAAAATGTTACATTTTAAAGCAAAGAATGTCACATTTATTTACTTCCAGATCTCTTACCTTCTTCTTTCTCTCCTTTCATCTCTAAAGTGAAAGTTTGGTACGCCATTTGAATTTAAGTCTAATTCAATCCGATCTAAACAAAATTTAGATTTTAATTTCAATCAAAATCCAAACCAATTAGAGTTTGAGTCCAAACCAATCCAATCCGAATTTCAAATATTGGATCCAATCCGAATTATCCAAAAAAATTTGAACTTTGTTTTTTCGATGAAATAAATTTGGGATGAACATCAATATAAAGTGTTTGATAATAGAAGTAATCCATAAAATTCATTAATAAACTAATACTCCATCTGTCCCAAAAAGATCTGAACACTTGTTGGGACACGTAGTTTAAGATGATAAGTCGTGGTGTGATCATCAAATGTTATTTTTATTAAAAAAGTAAATTTGATAGGATTTGTGGGGTATTTTTTATTGGAGAATAGCGAAAATTGGGTAACTTTTTATTGATAGAGGAGAGTGTGGGCAAATGAAGTGTAAAAGGTATAATATAGTAATAATGGGACCATGTCAAAAATAGAAGCGTTAAAACTAATTTGGGAAAAACATAAAAAGAAAGTATTTAGACTCTACTGGAACGGAGAGGTAACAACTAATAATTTATACAAACTCACAATTCATTACAACAGAAGATTAAATAGCATAACAAAGTTTCAACTACACATCAGATTCAACTTTACAGCAGCAAGTGAGGCTTTTTGACTTTTAGGGGAAGGGAAGGGCTGCAGGAGCATTTAGGCTTTTTTTTAAATAAAAAGAATCAGTTAAGCCTAACCATAATATGAAATATAAGGCCTATTTACTATTTGGTTATTTTGGATTTTTGGATCCAATCACCCCTAAATCCAATCTAATCCAAAAATCCGATTTTTCAAAAGTACTCAATCCGAATATAGTTCTAGTCCAATTCGAATTACTAATTCAGTTTGGATTAGATTAGATTTCGGTTTTTGTCCGAAGGACTTTCCCCTTTACTCATCTGTGTCATTTTTCTTTTTTCTCTAAGTTTGCTTACAATAATGAACTAAATAACAAAGAACTACTCACAATTATATATGTTTTTCCTTGCAGAATATTTTTCTAGAAAAATGATTATATACTAATGTACATTAATTTTGTCCTACCTAATAGTGAGATTAAGAATTTTCTCGTCTTACAACAACAACAACGTTTTTTTATATTACCTAAGAGTTTCAACCAATAACTTTCAAAAAATAGTAAAATTAAAAAGGTATAGGTGAATCAATATAATTTGGACATTCCTTGTTATCTGTTTATTTTTTAAAATGAGTACTCGTATTAACGTGAGAGATAACAATGTCATATAATTTATATTGTAATTTTAGGATGAAAGATGATTTATCAACTCAACCAAAAGTTTAAGTTGACGGTTAGAGCCCCAAGATTGATATTATATCATAATGTTAGAAGACAAACCCAACTAAAAGATTAAGCAAATAATTGGAGGCCTTGGAGCCTTGAAAAAAATTTATATTCTATCAGGGATATTTCCGTAATACTCGTTCCGTCCCAAAATATAGTTCCCATTTCCATTTTGGGTGTCCCAAAATATAGTTCCCATTTCCAAATTTAGTTCCACATTTTTTCGTAATTTGTCTAGAAAAACCGTGTCCCATCATTTATTTGCTTCTTGAATTTTGTTTTTTGTTTTGTTTATTCAACTCAAGTGTTACAATTAATGCTCTTCCACTAATTATTCTCCATTTTCTCTCCTAAAATCATCTTTTCCCCTACAACATTTTATTTAAATAAGCAAAAAATCTTTACTATCCCTCTTAGATTATACTTGTATAAATTACCGTAAAAAAGGAAAATGAAAACTATATTTTGAGACGAAGGGAGTAATATCTTAAAATGAAGCTGAAAGACACGGAGCATATTTGAAACATATTTTTAAGTTTGTGAGGACACGAGAAAACTACCTGACACAATAAGCACCGAAACCGCTATCGTGATCATGTACACGAAAGATCTAATTGAAATCCTGCCCATTATCGTGTGTTGTATGTATGAGAAGTAAACAATGTAGATAATTGATGCTATATCCGTTGCACCACCTTACTACTATTTATAGTACTCCGTACCGCACTATAATTCAAAATTTAACCAATGCATAAATTAATCTCTACGACTTTTCCTCAAGATAACAAAAAATAATTCTCTACGACTTTAATTTTATGATAACTTAATTTTATGTATTCTACGTCGTGGACAGCTTGCATTTGCTTCTAATTAATATGATTTGCCATTTCCAATGATAGTTGCTGCCACGTAATTGGATTTGATAAATGATCACAAGATTTCTAAACATAATACTCCCTTCGTTTTTTAGATGTAACACTCTTTACTTTTGGCTGTTTCAAAATAGATGTAACATTTCTGTTTTTAGAAAGTTTTTTATAGTGAAAGGACTGTTGTAGCCTTATTTAATAAACTAAACTACCCTTTATTAATCTGTCAAATTATATTTAATGCATCTCTCAATATATAATTACTCCCTCCAGATTTTTATTCCTCATCAAAATTTAACCACACATTCATAACAAAAGGTTATCTAACCACACATTCTTCTACAGATCTAAGAAATTCATTAGAACCCTAACTTCCAATCTTCCCCAATTTTCTATCTCTTCACTACCGTGCTTCACCATTTTCTCTCTCTTCTTTTCTCTACAATGGAGCTCTTTCTCTGGATTGCTTGACGAACAACAGGTTTGTATTTCTATTTTCTACTCCGTATTTTTCGAACTGGTTTGATTTTTTGGATCTAGCTAATTGAAATGCTTACTTGTTTTTCCTATTTTGCGTTCGTTATACTCCCTTTAATTTTTACTCACATCTGTTTATGAACATTTTGTTTGTTCAGTACAAAACGCAATCGGAATAAAGTGGGTATATGTTGATTTTTCTATTTTAAACGCAATTGATTATGGGTAATTGTTGATTTTCCTAATTTATTATGGGTATTTGTTGATTATGGGTAGTTGTCGATTCTGGGTTTTCTTTATACTTAGGTTTTATTTTAATTCGAAGATTGTTCGATTATTGGATCTTGCACTTTGAGAGTTCCGTAAGTTAAAATTATTGCCTCCTCAACATTTTGAGAAAACAATATGGAGTAGTTTTTCTTTTTGATTTATGGAGTAGCTTTTTCCAGTAAAAACGAGGGAGGAAGCTTATGAGTACTATTGCTTTATTTAACTTTTTCAAAATTATGTTTATGGATTAAGTTCATTACATGTGTTGGCTTGATGGTATTTTGACTAATGGGTATTTCTTGATTTTGATTTATGGGTGTTTGCTAATTTTTAGTGATTTGTGTTTGTCGTTGTTGCATGTAGAAGTACAAACTATTTGCTTAATTAGTCTTTGTATCATGTCTACTGGTAACTCTCAAAGTGACGAGGAACCCATAAGGTATTGGATCTACTCTTCTGAAAGTGATGAGGAGTGGAGGAGGCAAAGCGCGTCGAAAGGAAAGGCTCCAAAGGACCATTGATTAGCAAATGCTGCATGATTGAGAAAGCTAAGTATTTCTACATTTTCCTTTTTTTTAGATGTTTAGAATCTGGTGTATGATGGTATTTGTTGATAATTGTGTTGTAGTTGTAATGGTAATGTTGGTATTGTTGTTATGTGCTATGTGAAATGATTATTCTTGTTTAGCTTTCGTATGAGATGTTCATGTGATCTGTAATGAGGATTGACTGAGAGATCACTAAGGAACAAATGTGATTAAATTGGAGTTCCTTCAATACATATCATAATTATCTTTCTAACTTACAAAATGTTTGATTACGTAAGCATGATTTCCACAAACCCCATTACAAAAAATTCGGAGTACATAGGCATAACGGCGTATAATGTGACTACAATTTCTTAAGTGAATCTACAAACATATTAAACCCATAATCTTGATAAAACCTGCACAAAAAGTTGATAAAACTTGCACAAAAAGTGTACATAGACAAAAAGTTTATAAAACCTGCATCATAAGTTGTTGAATTCGATTACTACTTTGCTGCTGCCCAATGCATGGTTCTAATGCTGTGATGTTGAGGCCACTACTTGGCTACTATTCTCGGCCCTATTTTGATTTGTTGATGTTCTGTTTCCACCCCTTGCTGATGCTCCAAATATATACCCATCTTCTAAAACTGTTGTGGCTTGAGAAATCAACTCATCTTCAACAGTAAAGCTTCAACAGTAAAGCTTCTTGGCAACAAACCCTGATTTTCCAATTTATTTTTGCCTTTATGTGGGTTTTTGTAATTGTTTCCGCCATTGACTTTTAACAATTCTGTCATCACCATTTGCAAGTGCAACCATGTGTGATTTAGTTTTATCGGTTCATACTCTTCATATGCTTCCTCCACTGCTGTGACAAGTTCTTTAATGTCCCTTGGACATTTTTGGTGTTGCACACTCTGTATAGCTGCAAATAACCTAAATCTAACACATTCAAGACAGGACTATTAATTGTATGTTAAATCCATCAGAAGTAGCTGCTTGCACGAAATCAGGGTCAGACGAACTTATATGAGGTCGTGCATTATCTTGTTGAAGCCATATAGTCTTGCATGCATTTGGTGGCCATTTTCTTTTGATTGTCGGAATCTATTGATTGATAAATGCTCCCCTAATTACTTCCTTGGTGATGCTTTGTATTGCTTTGACCTCTATTGTTCCCGCATCTCTGTTTTTGCTATTTCTAATTGCTGCAACATCTTCAACAAATGGGTATATTCCCATCTTGCCATCAAAATCACAAATGCCATTGTTCGAAATCCATGGCCTAGAAACTGCAGACATGAACATCACCTTGGGTATGAATCGTTTAGATTGACAATGTCTTTTTGGATCTTCTTCACTTGGCAAGAGGTAATACCTTTGGGTAAGTTTACTCATGAAAAACCACTTTTCATCCACATGTATGAAGTTGTACATATCTCTGAATTTTGGTGGTTGGTTGACATTCCTAGGATTAATCATGGACAATGCCCACTGAACTCTTTGAATTTTATTGTGCTCCTTTAATGTTGGCTTGATGGCATTGCTATGACTTCTTAAAACCCCCCGTTTAAGTAGTCTATGAATGAATGATGGGCTAACACCTAAGGCAGCAGCAAAGGTTCTTAAGTTGGTTCTTTGTCGTTTTGGTATAGCCCTAATTTGTTCAATATCAATGACTTTTGGTTTCCTTCCTACTGTGCCTCTTTTCCCATTCTTTATGTTGATATTGGTCCCTTCTTTAACTTGTGGAACTATTGCTTTCCATAATCTACCAATTGTCTGTCTACAAACACTAAATTGTTGTGCAAGGTTGCTCATAAGACCCTTGGGTAACTTGAAGTTTTCATCAGACTTCTACAAGAGTGTTACGGCAATTTGTTTCCTTTGACAATTTTTTAACTCTGGTTTTTTTCTTTTAAACCCAGCTAAGTTTGTTGTATCATTCAAAACTCTTTGTTCATCTAACTCATCTAAGTGTGCTAATATTTCAGATTCAAGGTCCTCCATGTAATCAAAATAATCATCTCCATCAGATTCATACTCATCCTCACTTACCTGAAGTCCTAGTTCAAGCAACAACATCTCTTCCTCTGGGATGAATCCTTCATCGTCATCTTCAGCAGCAACAGTAGTATCTCCATCATTTGTAGCAGGAGTAGCACTTTCATCTTCCAACATGACATCCATGACATTCCTCAAGCTACAGTGTCTTCTCTCAAGAATTTTCTCTTCCTCCCCCCTTTTTTTCAGTAATGGAATACAATTCCTCAATGTAAATGAACCTCTGAATTTGTTTTTAGTTTCAGTGATTTTGTTGTTTGTTAAAAAAAGTTGGAACCCGTTATATAAGTGGCATGTTGTTGTAATGTATGGTTTCAAATTTGAATTACATTTGAAAAAGTTGGAGGGAAAGTTAAAATTTGGCTGCAAACTCTCATTCCCTCGTAAAGTACTGCAGCAGCACATGGGCATTAGCTACTTATTTAAATTGACTTCTGAACTTAATCACATGGACTTGTTGGTCACTAAATCCCTTAATCTTTTAACTCTTAATCTTCGTGCCATTTTGGTATGTTACATCTAAAAAAAACGAAGGGAGTAATAAATTGAGATTTAGGAGAATCAATAAAAAAATTCTCTAATTTTTTACACTTTTTTTTTTGTGGTGAAGAAGCTAGGAATTACATCGTGCTACATCTGGCCGGGCTTGAAACAGGCCAAGAAAAAATTATGTCGAGCTGAAGTTGTGCGAGATTTTCATAAGTGGCCTTCCCACAACCCCTCTCATGTGTCGTGCCAGCGGCCCTCTTATAAATCATATATTTCTTTCATTTTTGGTTGAAATAATTGAGCGAGTTTAGAATGGATCATAGACCCGACCCGAATCCATGGATCCAGTTCCTTTTTTTAGGATCTGGATCTCAAACTTTTAAACCATACGGATCTAGGCCGGATTTGGATCCTTGGTCAGAATGCGAATCGAGATTTAATTCCAGGACTTGGACCCGGATCCATAGATCCGTTTTGTTTAAAAAGAGGTTGGGCCACACTCCCCTTCTCTCTCCTCCACCGACCAGCCAACCACCAGCTCCCGAGTTTAGAATGGCGCTCCTTCATTGTTCTATAATCCTTTGCAATAAATTCTGCAAGTTTCATTAGTTCCATTTCAATGTGGACAAGATCCATGAATGTTCCTATTGTTTCTTCTTGTTAGAACATTTATAGTTAAATGTGTTCGTTGTTAATATGTGATGTTTGCGTTTCGATGTTGTGGTGTAATGAAACGTAGTTAGTTAGAAGGAAATAACGAAAAGGCATGAAGAGCGCTCGCTCTACGGGAGCGTCCGCACAAAGTAGGCAGGAACATGTAGAAAATGTTCCAGCAGGCTAGGAGCGCCCGCTCCTCCTTGGAGCACCCGCTCCACTGAGGAGCGCCCGCTCCCAACAGGAGCTCCCGCTCCTTGTTCGTCAGTTTTCTGACGAATCAATTCGTCTTGCGAATTGGTGCTTGTCTTTTCGTCTGAATGGTTGCATGCTTTCGGGCTTTTCTTCTGTAAATCTTCCAAGGTATATAAAGGAAGATTTCACATATTGGGATGGTTAGATTCATTCATAAACTTGCCTTAGGAGATTCATTTCTAGATTTCTCTCCTTGTTCAAAGTGAAACACAACCTTCAAACACATTGTAGTGAATGTAGTTTGTCATCAACCAAACTTCATTGAACCTTCTTCGTATCTCACAGGAGTTTACCGTGAACCTTGTTGATCATAGTGGGTCGGTAAAATTCTTGTAGGAAAGCGTATATTTACGTGCTTGGAAGTACCATCCGGTTTCCCACAAGTTTCTCATACATTATACACATATAACAATCTACAAGAATTTTAACTTGAGTGATGGCTTCCTTGAAAGAGATGACTACGAATTTCCAGAAATTGGAAAAGTTTGAAGGCATTGGATATCGCCGTTGGCAAAAGAAGATGCATTTTCTGTTGACCACATTGAATGTGGTGTATGTTCTTAGCACCCCCATGCCACCATTGCCGGAAGAAGGCAAAACCGAAACCCCGGAGCAAACTCGTGCAAGAACTAAGTGGGAGAATGATGATTACATTTGCCGGGGCCATATCTTGAACGCGATGTCGGACACCTTGTTCGATCTTTACCAATATGTTGAGAACGCCAAGGAACTTTGGGATGCTCTTGAAGCAATGTACATCGCGGAGGACGCATCAAGTAAGAAATTTTTAGTTAGCAATTTTAATTCTTACAAAATGATTGATGGTCGTTCCGTTATGGAACAATTTCATGAGGTTCAACATATGTTGAACCAAATTAGACAACAAGGAATGGTGATGGATGAATCCTTCTCGGTTGCATCCATCATTGACAAATTACCCCCATCTTGGAAGGACACTAGGAATTCTTTGAAACATAAGAAGGAGACCATGTCCTTGGTAGATTTGGGTGCCCATCTCCGCATTGAGGAGGGCATCCGGTCTCAAGATGTCTCTAAGGACCCAAAAAGTGGTCCGGTTTCTTCTATCAATATGATGGAAGAAGGGCAATCAAGTGGGACTAAAAAGTCCAAGAAACGCCCATGGAAGTCCAACAAAAATCACCCCGGGAATGATAAGAAAAAGGGCAAGGCTTTGTCTTGTTGGGGGTGTGGTGGTTCTCACATGAAGAGGAATTGTCCCTCTTTGGCTAAGAAGAACAAGGATCAACCTAAGGTTGATCCCCATCAAGGTCAGTTTGCACATGATGTTTCTTTAAATGAAGAAATGAATTTTATTGCAATGATTTCTGAAATTAATGTGGTGCAGGATGATGATTCTTGGTGGGTGGACTCCGGGGCATCAAGACATGTGTGTAAAGACCGTCATTTTTTCAAAACTTATCAAGCTTTGGATGATGGACCGGTCTTATACATGGGAAATGACTCTACGGTAAAGGCAAAAGGAATAGGCCAAGTGGAGTTGCTCCTCACTTCCGGGAAGACTTTGACTTTGAGAGAAGTTGTGTATGTACCCGAAGTTAGGAAAAACTTGATGTCCGGAGGTTTACTAAATAAGTACGGCTTCAAAATGGTGTTTGAGGCCGATAAGTTTATTTTAAGTAAGGGTGGTGTATTTGTAGGACAAGGATACTTTTGTAATAATATGTTTAAACTTTCAATTGATTATAAAAGTGTGAATTCTATTTACATGGTGGATGTTTCTTCTCTATGGCACAATCGTTTATGTCATGTAAATTATCGTAGATTATATGATATGTTTAAAGATGGTTTGATTCCTAAAGTTGACATGAATGTAGAGAAGTGTAAAACATGCATGTTAAACAAAATTACAAGAAATCCTTTTCCTAGTGTTCAAAGGCAATCAAACAAGCTAGAATTGGTGCATAGTGATTTGTGTGATTTTCATAGCACACCATCTTTGAGAAATAAGAAGTATTTAATAACCTTCATTGATGATTTTTCTCGATATTGTTATGTGTACTTGTTGTTTTCTAAAGATGAGGCACTTGATAAGTTTAAGATTTATAAGACCGAAGTTGAATTACAATCTAATTTGTTGCTTAAGCGATTTCGGACTGATAAGGGTGGGGAATATTATGATCCTACTTATTTTTCATCTATTGGAGTCATTCATGAAACAACCGCTCCGTACTCACCACAACAAAATGGGATTGCGGAACGGAAAAATAGGACCTTAAAGGAAATGGTTAATTCCATGCTATCTAACTCGGGTTTGAGCAACGGGTTTTGGGGTGAAGCCATGCTAACGGCTTGCTATATCTTGAATAGGGTTCCAAATAAAAGGAACAAGGTTACCCCATATGAACTTTGGTTTGGTAGGAGGCCTAATCTCAATTACCTTCGGGTTTGGGGTTGTAGGGCTATTGTAAGGTTACCGGAACCAAAAAGGAAAGCCTTGGGTGAGAAGGGAATTGATTGCATATTCATAGGTTATGCGGAGCATAGTAAATCCTATAAGTTTTATGTCTTAGAGCATAATGATTTTGTCTCAATACACTCGGTGATTGAGTCAAGGGATGCAATCTTTGATGAGAATCGTTTTTCATCAATTCCTAGACCAAGGAACTTACCAAGCTCTAGTTCAACCGTTGATATTGATCTTCCTAGTACATCAAATTCTATTACTTCAAATGAAGTTGTTGATGCTAGTGAAGATCATGAAGCTCCTTCTATTCCTGAAATTAGGAAAAGTAAAAGAGCAAGGAAAGAGAAAGACTTTGGCCCGGATTTCCAACTTTACTTAGTGGAAGGATCAAGGGAATCTCTTTGTTCTCAAACACTTTATTGTTTTAGTGTTGAGGAGGATCCTAGGACGTATAGTGAGGCTATGAAGTCTCATGATTCGGCTTTTTGGAAAGAGGCCGTGAATGATGAAATGGACTCAATAATGGGGAATAATACATGGGTTTTGGCTAATTTACCGCCCGGTTGCACACCACTCGGTTGTAAGTGGATTTTCAAAAGGAAAATGAGAATCGATGGAACCGTTGAAAAGTATAAGGCAAGACTTGTAGTTCAAGGCTTTAAACAAACTTACGGTGTCGATTACTTTGATACATATGCTCCGGTGGCAAGAATTACCACCATTAGGTTGTTAATGGCCTTAGCGGCCATTCATAATCTAGTAATTCACCAAATGGATGTCAAAACAGCATTCCTTAATGGTGAATTGGAGGAGGAAGTGTATATGAAACAACCGGAGGGCTTTGTTGTCCAAGGACAAGAAAAGAAGGTGTGTAAGCTTATTAAATCTTTGTATGGACTTAAACAGGCACCAAAACAATGGCATCAAAAGTTTGATGATGTTGTCTTGGCTAACGGTTTTAAAATAAATCAATCCGATAAGTGTGTGTATAGCAAATTTGATAATAATGGTAAAGGTGTTATGATTTGTCTATATGTGGATGACATGCTTATCTTTGGGACTGATTTGGAGCAAGTCATTAAGACTAAGGAATTTCTCTCTTCAAGTTTCTCCATGAAAGATATGGGAGAAGCGGATGTTATTCTTGGGATTAGAATAAGGAGAGAGAATGGCTCAATTTCTTTGTCACAATCTCATTATCTTGAGAAGGTGATTGAGAGGTTTAATGGATCAAAGAGTGCTCCATGTGCTACTCCGATGGAACCAAACACTAAGTTGGTTCGGAATAGTGGTAATCCGAGTCTCTCAATTGGATTATGCTAGTTTAATTGGATGCTTGATGTATGCTATGACTAGTACTCGGCCGGATATAGCATTCGCGATTGGCAAGCTAAGTAGGTATACTAGTAATCCTAGTATGGAACATTGGCAAGCCTTAAGGCGAGTATTGAGATACTTGAATAAAACTATTCATTTTAGTTTGACATTCAAGGGAGATCCTTCGGTGTTAGAAGGTTACTCGGATGCTAGTTGGATAACCAACAAGGAAGACTACTCGTCTACTAGTGGTTGGGTGTTTCTTCTTGGAGGAGGTGCCATCTCTTGGGCATCTAAGAAGCAAACATGTATTACCGATTCAACTATGGCATCGGAATTCATAGCATTAGCCTCGGCTTGTAAGGAGGCGGAATGGCTAAGGAATTTGATAAGTGAGGTGGATCTATGGCCTAAACCCATGTCTCCTATTGCAATTCATTGTGATAGTGCTTCCACCATTTCAAAGGCTTATAGCCAAGTGTATAACGACAAATCTCGACACATTGGTGTGAGGCACAGTTATGTGCGTGAGATGATCCATGATGGAGTCGTTACTATTGATTTTGTACGGTCTAATGTGAACCTAGCGGATCCGTTCACTAAACCATTGCCAAGGGAAATGGTGTACAAAACGTCAAAAGGGATGGGAATGAAGCCCATGCATAAGTCACAAGTGGAGAAAACTCAATTCACGTCTTGTACAACGCAAGATCTTGGATTCAACGAGGATCAAACTTGATTTGTGGCTTGTAGCACTCAAAGAGTTACATCCCAAGGTGGGTGCTTGTTTCTACAATGTTTTAGGATGATTTTGATATCTTAATAAACCTTTGACTAGTTGCTCACATTGTAGGAGCATGTTCATTAAGGTTTACCTATGTGAGTAAGAAGTTTGGCCGCTTCACCAAGTTCGGGGCTTGACTTGGAACACTCATGAATCGGATATGAACTCAAGGCCTTCAAAGGAGTTGTTATTTACATGTGTGTTTGTGTAAGCTTGTGTGTGTACCTTCTTCAATATTTCGTATGATTGGGTGATTCAATGCTTAGTCAATCACTTCAATCGAAAGCTTGTAAAGAATCCTATACTAAGTGGAAATTCAATCTTAAAGATATTTTCATTTATGCATAAGTTTAGTTGTTTTATCTTGTTTGCAAGTGAACGGACTTCAAAGCATTTATACTATAAATGGAGGAGGATTGTTAGAACATTTATTGTTAAATGTGTTCGTTGTTAATATGTGATGTTTGCTTTTCGATGTTGTGGTGTAATGAAACGTAGTTAGTTAGAAGGAAATAACGAAAAGGCATGAAGATCGCTCGCTCTACGGGAGCGTCCGCACAAAGTAGGCAGGAACATGTAGAAAATGTTCCAGCAGGCTAGGAGCGCCCGCTCCTCCTTGGAGCGCCCGCTCCCAACAGGAGCGCCCGCTCCTTGTTCGTCAGTTTTCTGACGAATCAATTCGTCTTGCGAATTGGTGCTTGTCTTTTCGTCTGAATGGTTGCATGCTTTCGGCCTTTTCTTCTGTAAATCTTCCAAGGTATATAAAGGAAGATTTCACATATTGGGATGGTTAGATTCATTCATAAACTTGCCTTAGGAGATTCATTTCTAGATTTCTCTCCTTGTTCAAAGTGAAACACAACCTTCAAACACATTGTAGTGAATGTAGTTTGTCATCAACCAAACTTCATTGAACCTTCTTCGTATCTCACAGGAGTTTACCGTGAACCTTGTTGATCATAGTGGGTCGGTAAAATTCTTGTAGGAAAGCGTATATTTACGTGCTTGGAAGTACCATCCGGTTTCCCACAAGTTCCTCATACATTATACACATATAACACTTCTTCCTCTCCCCATAGAAGTTCGTGGCAAATGCAATGTAAGGTCCTTGAGAGTTGCAAATTTTCGAGAAAATACTGAATTGTACGTCATCACTGACCATATCCGAGTATATAGTAGTGGATAATAAGGATCGGTAAAAATAATAATTCTCAAGTTATTTACGTGAGATTAGCTAAGCGAAATTATTAGTTCAATTTTGATGTAGTAGGTTACGAAATAGTATCATAGGGTAAGAAATCAAGTAAAGTGCAGAACGAGTTAAGGAGATAGAAGATCTTTGACGAGGTTTGACCTCCAACACGTAGACCTGGGCATGGGCCGGGTCGAGCCTGTTCACGGGATCCGGCGGGCTTGGGGAAATGGCGGGTCGGGCCGGGTCTGAGCCCGAGAGTGGCGGGCCGGGCCTGGAATTTTCAGATTTTGTCCACGGGCCCGCGGGCCGGGCTCGTACCTCCTGCGGGCCTGGCCCGTGTTTTATGTTGTTTTTTTGGATTCTTGGCAGTTTTAGGCTAAAAAACAAAGGAAAGGGGCGTTCGGCCCACGGGCCATATAGGCGGGCTCGTGCTGGTGGGGGCCTGAAATAAAATTTCTTGTCCATGACAGGCCCACGTAGCGGTCAACGGGCCGGGCCGGGCCTAGAGCGGGCTCGTGCCGAGCCGGGCCCAAACCGTGCCGAGCGGGGTCGGCCCGTGTGTTGGCCCGGCCTATGCCCACCTCTACCAACACGTATACTCCTCGCCTCCCTCTTTCAGATTTTTTTTCAACTCTTGACTATGTGAAAAATTACTCCTAACGCGCTTGAAACCAACCCTACAAGTAACGTACTCTCTTGTTCCTAACTCTAGAAAACAAGGATCACAACAATTATCAACTGTAACAACGTATACTCTAGAAAACAAGGAGGAAGCGAAACTGCAGTGATATTGTCATCCTGTTAACCCCCCAAGTCTGTGATGAAGCTATACCTTTGGAGAGGCTCTCAATTAGTAGCTCTATTAGTCGTAGCTCCTTAGTTTAGGCGGTGAATGGTGATACTTCTCGGCATGTAACTAGTTATGGGAACTCTTCATTTTACCCTAATATATAACTATTACAGCTATTTAATAAACTTTTTGTTGGGAAAGATCTATTAACATAGTCATTTTATTGGAAAAGACCTAATAAAAACTTTTTTGTTCAAAAAGACCTATTATAATACTTCCTTTTGTTACATAAGACCACCTCAATATTTTTCTTCCCAAAAAATCAATTTTCTGGCATTGACTTTTCTTCCCCTCCTTTTCTTATTAAATGAGACCAACATATTTTTTTTTTATCCTAATCCCTCAACCCTACCAAATCCTTTCCTCTTGCTTCCCATTTTAAGAGATTATAGTAGGAAAAAAAAAAGGATGGTCCCATTTATTGAGAAAGGGATGGGAAGCAAGTCAATGTCGGAAATATTGACTTTTTGGCCGAAAACATTGAGGTGGTATTAAGTAACAAAGGGAAGTATTATAATAGGTCTTTTTCAACAAAAAAAAATTATTATGTCTTTCCTAACAAAATAGCTATTTTAATAGGTCTTTCTGAACAAAAAGTTCGCTATTTAATTACCCCAGGAAAAAGCTGACTATTTATGCCTTATATCCTCAATCCTCCGATCCACTATTAGTACTATTTCGACCTATTATTATATCACTAGCTACTTACTTCTCAATAGCAACTTGCAAGGACCTTGATTGCATTTGGCACGAATTTCTAAGGGGAGAGGAAGAAGAAAAGAGAAGAAAGTCAGAAACAATAGCAACATCTCAAGGATCTTGTTATAACAGATGTGAGAAAGAACAAATAATGAATGCAAAAAACAATAAAAGCACACACAGATTTAACGTGGTTCACCAACAGTGCGTTGGCTACGTTCACGGGCAGGAGAGAGAAAAGCTTTATTGAGCTTGAGGAATTCCAGAATTACTAAAGTGATTACACATTAGTGACGGCTTAAAAGAAGTAGGTTAAAAACATATAATAACCCGCATCAAAATCCATCGCCCGGTTGCCTGGGCGAAACCACCCGGTCGGGCGGCCTCGCCCAGTCACCCGGGCCAAACCTCCCGGTCTGGGGCTCAAGCCAAATTAACCATGCTGAATCACCCAGCTCGCCCGGGCGAGCAGACGAACACTCCTCCTTAGCCCAAATTCAAGGCATAATTAACAAATCTCCACCTTGACTTGAATCCTCTCACAATGAACCAGATAACCAGATGCATTGATCACAATGCCTAGATCTTCCCTGCAACCATATTTGTCCCTAAAGACAATCAGACCAGATTTGTCCCTGAAGGACACCAGATTAGCCCCTAAGGACCCCAGACTTGCCCAAAGGGGCACTGACACTAGTAGAAAAATGATAATTTGCGTCCGCCTATTTGCGTCGAACGCTGGAAGAACTGACAGAAATAGCCTATTTGCACCGAACATCAGAAAACGTGCGACGCAAACAATCACAGTAGATGAGTGGTAGGGTCATTTGCATCGCATGATAATTAGGAAGCGAAGCAAATGACGAACCTATTTGCGTCGCACGTTGAGGAGATGCGGCGCACATGGTTGGATCCCGTGATATGCGTCGCGTGCTGAGGAGATGCGACTCACATCACTTCACCTATATGCGTCTCACGTTGCTGTTGTCCGACGCAAATAACGTAGGCCCAGTTTTTTTTTGATCCAAACTATTTACGTCAGACGGGCCCAAGGTGCGATGTAGAAATATCATTTGCGTCGGATTGAGGATTTAATCTGAGCAAATGAGTTATTTGCATCCGACGTGGACTAACATTACTCAAATAAACAAAGTCCCAAATCCTTCCTTTATTTAAAAAACCACTTGCACGATCTGTGTAAACATAGATTTGATCTCCTCACCTTTCCATCTCCCTCTCTCTCTAACCCCCTTCTCTCTCCCCCACAAATCTCTCACT
This sequence comes from Beta lomatogona, assembly GCA_947646795.1. NCBI lineage: Eukaryota > Viridiplantae > Streptophyta > Magnoliopsida > Caryophyllales > Amaranthaceae > Beta > Beta lomatogona. The sequence continues at coordinate 8,262,060 of CANSNZ010000023.1, read as the reverse complement.
TGCCGACAATAACTTCAATTTGTCTCTCACTCACCGGCAGTAATCCATCTCCATTCAATCTTTCTCTCACTCGCCAGCAGACAAAGAAGGAACACGACTCGCTTGTGACGATAGGACATCGTCTTCTCAAAACATGCGTTCAGCGGCGGCGATGGATTATTCCCTTCGAATTTCAAGGGTTTGTCTCTAATCTTTAATTTTCAGGAAATTTTAGTTTTTTTTAGTTAAATTATGGGTTTACTTGCTATTTGTATAAGATCTTGCTCAAAATTTAGATCTACTTTCTCATAGGGTTTCGTTTTCTTGCCATTCTTTCCAAAATCTGGTTGCTTAATTTTCAAGAAGTCTAGAGCTGTGCAAGGTTGAAGAATGATCAAGAATTCGAGTGTTGTGTGAAGTTGAAGAATTCGAGTCTAGTGCTTTCACCGTCGATGTCTGCTGAAGTTGAAGAAGCAAGCTAAGGTTCTAGAATTTAGGTTTAGTTTTCATTTTTTAGGAAGTTTCTAGTGTTCTAAGTTACTTTAATATTTTTTTTAGATCTGGTAAAAGTGATGATAGTTTGTTACAAATTTGATGACTTTTTTTGGTTAGATAAATTTGAGAGTTATTTATTTGTATTCTACTGGTTTGGTCGTTCTACGAAGTTGTTTATTTGCATTCAAAAGTGACTTTTTGTTTGGTTTGGTCATTATTCGGTACTGATTTATATTTTTTTTAATAAAAATTTGATTCATTTGCGTCGGATTGGGTAAAGGTGCGACGCAAATTTTGACTTTTGATGTACCATTCCAATGCTATGCACCATTCTAATGCAGTGGTACAGTGGCATGATTTCCGTCGGACCCTGATTAACATCCGACGCAAATGGTCCATCAATTGCGTCGCATAGTGAACCGACACAGATCTTGTCACGAAAATTTGCTTCAGGGCCTTTAGAGTCGGACCCGGAACCGATGCAAATGGGGGTCTGGGATCCGATGCAAATCGTGCTTTTTGTACTAGTGTAACAACCTCGAACATTGAGAAAATCCAAGCGATGTTAAAACTTACTATGCGGAATCGGCTTGGTGAACATATCAGCAGGATTGTCAGTTGCACCTACCTTATTCACCTTAACCCTTGTCTCACTTCTTAGGAAATGATACCTGACATCAATGTGTTTAGTTCTCTCATGATGTACCTAATCCTTAGCCAAGCATATCGCACTCAAGATGTCACAATACACTATCGCCTAATCATGATGTAGATCCAGATCACTAAATATCTCTTTTAACCAGATCCCCTCCATGGCTGCTTCTGTCTGGCCATATACTCTGCTTCAGTGGTTGACAAAGTCACTGTAGGCTGCAAAGTAGCTTTCCAACTAACCACATAGCCACCAAGAAAAAACATAACCAGTCATAGATCTCCTACCATCCACATCCCCAACATAATTAGATGCTGAGAAACATGTGACTAAACATGTCACATCACTACCATAAATGAGACTAATATCTGACGTACCTCTAAGATACCGAAAGATCCTCTTGACTGCCTCCCAATGCTCCTTACCAGGATCACCAATGAACCTACTAACAACACTGATTGCATGTGCAAGATCCGGCCTAGTGCAAACCATGGCATACATCAAGCTCCCTACGACACTAGCATAAGGAACTCGAGACATGTACTCCTTCTCCTCAGCAGACTTAGGCGCGAAAGCAACCGACAAATGAGTATTGGTCGCACTTGGAGTATCTATAGGTTTTGTTGTTGACATGCCAAACCTTGACAATATCTTCTCAATGTAACCTTTATGTGACAAGAAAAGCTTCTTTTGAGTCTTATCCCTATAAATTTACATGCCCAATATTTTCCGAGCCGCACCCAAATCCTTCATTTCAAACTCAGCATTGAGAAGCTCCTTCAACTTCTGAACATTAGACTTGTTCTTTGCTGCTATCAACATATAATCTACATACAGAACTAAGTAGATGAAAGACCCATTTGTCAGCTTGTTGTGATAAACACAACAATCATATGAACTCCTGTTGTGGCCTAGCTCCATCATGTAGCTATCGAACCTCTTGTACCACTGCCTCAGAGACTGCTTTATCCCATATAAGGACTTCTTCAACTTGCAAACCGAATTTTCTTTCCCCAGAACCTGGAAACCATCAGGCCGGGCCATGTATATTTCCTCTTCCAACTCTCCATGTGGAAAAGGTGTTTTCACATCAAGTTGCTAAAGCTCAAGATCCTGATGTACAACTATTGCTAGTAGCACCCTGATAGAAGTGTGTCTGACTACAGGTGAAAAAATCTCATTGTAGTCTACTCCCTCTCTTTGTGTGAACCCTCTTGCAACTAGCCGAGCCTTATACTTGATCCCCTCTGCAGATGTCATCCCTTCCTTTTTCTTGGAAACCCATTTACAAGTAACAATTTTTCTCCCTGGAGGCCTAGGAACAAGATCCTAAGTCTCGTTCTTTTGATGTGACTCCATTTCATCTCCCATTATAGCAAGCCAATAGTTAGACTCCGTACATGTAACTGACTCCTTGCAGGTAGAATGCTCAAAGACATCCACCTCTTCAGCAACCTGCAGTGCATAAGCCACCATATCTTCAAAACCATACTTGTTTGGGGGTTTCCCAAAATTCGTCCTTATAGGACGCTCCCGAGCAAGACTAGGCTCATCTTGACTTGATGTTGAACGATGTGGTGCTTCAGAATTTATGTGTTGATTCTCTTCATGTGTTTCATCACCCTCATCATGAGTGACTTGCTGCTCCACCTACACTTCAACAGTAACACTATCTGCTGCAATAATGGACTTCACAGTAGGATTAACCATAGAATTTTCATCAAAGACTGCATTTCTACTAAGTATAATCCTATTCTCCGACGGGGACCAAATTCTATAACCTTTCACCTTATCTTCATATCCTGCAAACACTCCCCTTTTGGCTCTTGGCTCCAACTTACCCTCATAGTAAACACTACAATGAAAAGCTCTCATATTTGAATAATTTGTAGGCTTACCTAACCACATCTCATATGGTGTTTTGAGATTGATTCCAGAGTGAGGTCCACGGTTGATCAGATAGCAAGCTGTACTGATGGCTTCTCCCCAAAACCTTATAGTCATTCCAGCATTAGAGATCATGCACCGAGCTCTCTCCAGAAGTGTTTGATTCATTCGTTCAGCTACGCCATTCTGCTGTGGTGTATCTCTGACAGTATGATACCTAACAATCCTTTCATTCTTGCAGAACTCATCGAACTCAGACCAATAGAATTCTAGACCATTATCAGTTCGTAGCCTTTTGATCTTCTTCCCAGTTTGATTCTCCACCAAAGCCTTCCACTGCTTGAAGTTCTTGAAAGCTTCACCTTTTGACTTCATTATGATCATCCAAGTCATCCTTGAAAAATCATCAATGAAAGAAACAAAATACCTGTGACCTCCCATAGATTCAACACGTGAAGGACCCCAATAATCGGAGTGGATATAATCATGAGTACCTTTTGTTTTATGAATGCCCTTAGGAAACTTGCTAAGATGTAGTTTCCCGAAGACACAGTGCTCACAAAACTTAAGGTTTGTGTCCTTGTGGCCACCCATAAAATCTGCCTTGGAGAGGATTTGCATTCCTCTCTCACTCATATGCCCAAGTCTTATGTGCCATAGCTTAGTCATATCCTCCTTTTGGATTTCAAATGAAGCAACAACAGCTGAACCTGAGAGAGTAGAACCTTGCAAGATATACAAAGTTCCACACTTTACACCCTTCAGCACATCCTTTGAACCCTTGTAGACAAACACAACGCCACCTTCACCTCTGAAATTGAACCCCTTACGTCTAGCAGACTAAGCGAAATCAAATTCTTGGTCATATGTGGAACATGTCTAACATTGTTCAATGTGCAAAATGTACGATTATGTGTCCGGATCTTGATGGAACCAATTCTAACTGTCTTGCAGACGACACTGTTAGCCATTGAAATATTTCCCTCATCTACCTATTCATAGGTAGTAAACCACTCCCTATGTGGACTCATATGATACGACGCTCCAGAATCAAGAACCCATACATCATTGCAATGTGACAGTTCATTTGCAACTAGAGCAATGCCATCTTCATAATTTGAATTTTCTACTGCAACAGCAGCAGACCTAGTCTTCTTAGGACATTCCTTCTTCCAATGTCCATTCTCCTTACAGTAATTACATAAATCATTAGGTTTAGGATCCCCTTTTGAATTTCCGGGTTTCCTGAAATTCTTTTTCCCAAAATTCCCATGTCCCTTACTACTACTGGCCACTAATCAAGAAGCCTAACTGTCTGTACCTGTACTACCAGATGCCTTATGGCACAATTCCCTCGTATGAAGAGATGATCTGACCTCTTGTACGGACACATAATCTTTACCAACAATGAAAGATTGCACAAAATTTTCATACGACAATGGTGAAGAAATAAGCATAATTAAAGCAGCATCGTCATCCTCCACCTTAACATCAATATTACGCAATTCTAACACAAAATCCCTAAAAGGTGTACCTTCATTCATTCG
>CANSNZ010000023.1:8197500-8252500 GCA_947646795.1 Beta lomatogona | reverse complement strand
GTCCCAACTTTAGGGGGTCTTAACTTTTAGCGGGTCTCGGTGATTTGAAACTGACGATTTTTTTTTAAATCTCGCAAGCCTCTATTGTCAATTTTTCCTATTGAATAAGCTTGTTGACTTACATTAATCTTTTTCAATAACAACTTGTTTCAATTCAATTACATCTTTTGAATTTCAAAGTTAATATATCTTAATAACGATTATCTTAAATGGAGTATTGCATTTTGAACAAGTTTATAGACTTACATTGACACTTTGATCTCATTGAATAACATGATTCTTCATTGTTCAAATCAGAAGTGGTTTTTTTTAAACACGATTAACTTAAATAGATTACTGTTATCTTCAATTAGCTTATCAACTTATATTATTACTCATTGATCTCATCCGGTAACAAGTTGTTTCAATTCAATTAAATGCTTTTAGTTTCAAAAGCAATTGAACTTAAATACGGTTAACTTGACTAGAGTATAGTTATTGTGAATTAGAAGTAAGATTGTACGTGCGGAAAAGGAAAGGTTAAATTGAAAATTTCGATACCAATCAAATACTACCTCTGGTTTATATTATTTGCAATGATTAGACATCAAATGCATGTTTCAGTTCAATTAGATGCTTTTAATTAGTTTCAACAAGACGATTAGGTTATTGACTACCATTGACACATTCATTTAGTCCAATAAGTACTTTGAATCATTTAAATAGGTGTTTTAGTTTTGAAATGCATTACACTCAAGGACGATTAGGATAATGATTACCTACTTATATTGACTATTCTATACTCTAATAATTCATATTAGCTTGTGTTTATACTAATCTATACTTGAAATGCAATTAATACATTGATATACTTCCTCCGTTCCAAAATAAGTGAAACACTTCTCTCATTTATGTGAGAGCTTTTTGAGACAAGTGTTTCAATTATTTTGGAACGGAGGAAGTATACATTAACATGTACTCCAAATCCAATATATTGATCTATATGATAATATAGTTTGTCTAATGATTACCCGCCTTAAACTGACTTTGATCATGTTATACTCGTATTAGTTTGTGTTTATCAACTTTAATCATCATCATCACCGATTATGATCATTCATCATTATCAATCGTAATCACCTTGATGACTGTCAATCATAAATTTTTCATCAACAATAACAAGTCAATATACACACTGGAAACTAAAGAATAACTATACTCCATAGTAACATTACGTGTTATGATGTTATCATACATATCAATGTGGATTTCAGTATCACTAACGTAATTATGATCAACATACAAAGAAATATACAAGGTTAAATTGAAAATTGAATATCAACCAAAATGTTAGACCTTTAATATAATAATTTTATTGTAAATAAAGGCAACTTTAATTTCAACTGTGCTTTTGTAGACAAATATAGACATATCTCTTGATGATATTGTTGGTTTCGACAAAATTAACCGAAACGATAACAAGTCCAACCGATTTCAAATTAACTGGGATGGCTAAATACTTGACTCGAAACATGACAATGAGTCAAAAAAGGATGCATATGCCATAACCGATATCGATTTTCACCCAAACTGGTGTGGTTTTCAATACGAAATCGAAATTAACCAAAACCAAACTGAAAGTAACTGTTGAACTGATAGTAATAGGTAAAAGTCAATTGTTTCAAACTGAAACTGTATGGGTCAAACCAAAAGACAACTGTAACTGAACTGAACTAAACTAAAAAATGAATTAACTGCATCGGATTGAAACTGAAACCGAAAAAAATTAAACTGAATCAATTATTTGGGAAAAAAGAACTGAAATAAACTAAACTGAATTCAACCAAACTGTTTGGTTTTAACCAGAACTGAACCATTTAACTGAATTGACACCTCTAATGAGTATGACATCCCGACACGAGTTTGCCCGAGACAGGCCGAAGCCCGCTACTAAACTGACCCTGATCGATGATTTGATGGTAGGATGTGGTCCGCTCAAGGACATCATTTTCAAATTTTCTCCTAAGCCTTACACGAGCACGGGACCGCATTGCCTCTTGACTCACTCAATTATTACAGCCAAAAAAGAAAGAAATAGTTAGTATATAATTTATAAGGGGGCCACTAGCACGGCATATGGGACAACTGTGCTTGTACGTAGCTCACTCTTTCAAAATTTTGGGATGAGTTGAGCCCGACACTATTTTTTCTTGGCCTGTTCTAGGCCCAGCCTGATGTAGCACAAGGCCTACGGGTATGACCCAATCCTTGCACAGCTCTAATTCCTAGCTTGTTCACCACAAGGGAAAATGAACTGTATAGGAATTATGTAATTTATTTTTTGTTTTGTAATAAGTAGTTTGTTAGGAGTTAGTTAGAAGTTGTTATTAGTTAGCTACATCCTGTATATAAGTTGATTAACTCAGCTCATTTTTGTTATGAGAGCTTATTACATAAAATACATTTCTTCACTTTCTCTTCCTAAATTCTCTCTGTCTATGCAAAATATGTCTGAATACTTTAGATTTCTACAAACTGTAAACAATTAGAGCAAATTTTCATTGAATCTCCCAAGTCCCAACTCACAATTTTGAAAATAAAAAATTCTATTTAAAGATCTTGCGATCAAATCCAATTACGTGGCAGCAAGAATCACTTAAAATGGCAAACCATATGAATTAGTAGCAAACGCAAGCTGTCGATGACGCTGAACACATCAAATTAAGTTAGTAAACGATTACAGTATTAGAGAATAATTCTTTTGGTTTCTTGAGAAAAAGTCGAAGCGAATTATTTATGGTCGCTTATAATTTTAATTAAAGTGCGCTACGGAGTTTACCTCCCAATAGCACCTCTCGAGGTCCTTGACTGCATTTGCCACGAACTTCTATTGCCACTAACTTCTTTGATAGTATCTTCGTCCTTTCGGATTGTAAGCAGGCCATACAAATGATTAATCCGGATAGTGGTGGAGCCAGGATTCTCAAAGTGGGGGACAAAAAACGGACGTCGGGTATTTGGATGAAAATTTTCGGGAAAAAAAACACTACAACACATATTGTTTAATACTTAATATTTTAAATCCGAAATTCCAAAATGCTTAGCCTTACAATTCAAAGAGAAATGAAAAAAAAAACATACATAAAGTAAAAATGAAAATTACAAATGCATTCTTCGGTTGTTTTCCCTTATCCTTGGACTTGTTTGAATTAGATAAATAATGTGAATTACTTGACATTTCCTATTTAAATTGATAATCATGAATCAATTACATTATCAAACCAAACTCCAATTTAAAATATATTATCAGCCCAATTCCAATTACAAATAATCTCATATTTACAATTTAAAATTTACAAATTACAAACCAAATAAACCTAAAACATGAATCCACCAATCATGAACAACAACAAATCAGTTCAAGTATTCAACGAAGCACAACCAAACAGTGATAACAATAACAATTCACAAGTCAATTTATACCACAACTAAAAAATATTATTACCTGAAAAAATGAAATTAAAACTCAGGGTTTAGACTTTAGACCAACTCACTTGGGCACGGCAACCGGACTTGCTGGGAGTTGGCGGCACAGTCGCACTGGGGCGGTCCATATCGTCTCCCTGCTTCCTCTTCTCACCTCGACCTCTACACTATCCCAAGTCACTCCTGTACTTTGTCTCTCTCTCCTCGATCTAAACCCTAACTCTAATATTCCGATTTCCCCTAAAATTATCGTTTTCTAACCTCAAGTTTGTTCTTCTTTATTTTCTTGCAGTCTGGTTCTCCTAGGATTCAATTCACGACTCCGAAAGAATCGAGCTTAGAGAATTCTTCTATGGCTGCTGTTTTCTCTCTGTGGTTCCTTGGTTTTTTCTCTGTGTTTTGGGGTTCTTTCTTTTGTTTTCTCTCTCTTCACGGTTCTTCCTGCCTGCTGTTTGTTTTTTTTTTATTTAAGTCTGTGAATTGTTTTTTCCAAAGTGGGGGGACACATGTCCCCATGTCCCCCCTACTGGCTCCGCCCCTGAATCTTGACACTATTTGTATTGATGCAGATACTCATGTTCTTCTTCAAAATGTAGGGAGTACAAACACATGTTCAAGGATGTGAAGTTCGCATTGGTGAAGCGTGAGAACAATTGTGTTGCTGATGCTTTGGCAACATAATGTCAACAGAACCGTCTACAAGTGAACGAGTTTAGGGAGCTTCCCCTTCCCCCTAGTTATTGTAATGAACTTATAGATTGTAATGGGTTGTTCAAGCCCTAACTTGAATTATGCTTCATATTTTATGCCTTAACCAAAAAAAAAAAAAAAAAAAAAACTCTCAAGGATCTTGTCCACATGGAAGTGGAACTAATAAAGCTTGCAGCCTCTATGGCAAAGCATTGCAGAACAATGAACCTTAGGATGATTGTAACTAAAAAACTTACTCATCTCCTAATTATTGTTTGCCTTTTCTGTTAGATTGTAGAAGATCTAATCTTGCATCTTATCTAAATTATGGTTTCTAATAGAGTTGTGCAAGGGTCGGGCTGACACAACGGCTATCCCACCTCGAGTCCTCGACACGACATTCGCCCAAACAAGCCCTAGCCCGCTACTAGCCCAACCTTGCACGACAGGCCCGATGGTGGGTTGTGGGCCACTGAAGAACATCATTTCAAATTTTGGTCCTAAGCCCAACAAGAGCACGACGAACCAGCCTGCCTCTTGGCTCCCTTAATTATGTCAACCAAAATGGATGATCTACTTCTATATGATTTGTAAGGGGACCGCACTAGCCCACTCCTTTGAAATTTTGGCACAACTTCAGTCCAACGCAATTTTTTCTTGGCTTTTTCTATGTCCCGCCAGATTTAGCACGAGGATCGCAGGCATGAGTCATGACCCAAAGCTTCCACGAATCTAATTCCCTAGCTCGTTCATAACAAGAAAAAAGAAGTGTACAAAAATATTAGAGCAAATATTCGTTGATTCCCCTATCTCACAATTTTTAAAAATAAAAATTCTAGCTCGTTCACCACAAGAAAAAGAAAGGGTAAAAAATTAGAGCAGATTTACATTGATTCTACTCACAATTTTTTTTGAAAATTGTTTAAAGATATTGTGATCATTCATCAAATCCAATTTCGTGGCTGCAACAATCATTGAAAATGGCATGTCATATTAATTAGTAGCAAACGCTAGCTGTCCATGATGCACAACACATAAAATTAAGTCATCATAAAAGTAAAGTCGTCTTTCCTAAAAAATACTGGAGTCGCCGAGAATTTTTTTATATTTTCTCGAGAAAAAGTCCTAGAGAATTATTTATGCATTGCTCAAGATTTTAATTATGTTGCGCTAAGGAATATTATAAATAGTAGTAAGGTGGTGGACGGAAATAGCATCAATTGATTGTTTACTTCTCATACATACAACGCACAGAATGGGTAGGATTTCAATTAAATCCTTCGTGTCCATGATCATGATAGCGGCTTCGGTGCTTATTGTATCAGGTAGTTTTTTCTCGTATCCTCACAAGTTTAAAAATATGTTTCAAATCTGCTACATGTCTTTCCGCTTAATTTAAGATAATATTATGGAAATCTACCTTGATTGAATATAAAACAAATTGTAAGGCTCAACTATCGATTTAAGCTTTTGGTTGAGTTGCTTCGCTTACATGGTATTGGAGCCAATGAAATTACTTCACAGGTACGAATCTCATCAACGCCTCCTTTCCAAAGTGGAATAGTTAACACTGGGTATAAGGGGGTTGTGCTACATCCACACTTCAAGCCCATTGGTCTCTTATGTGATAGGGTTTGATAGAATATAAAACTAACCCTGGAGCACTAGCTATCAATTGAAACTTTTGGTGGAGTTTGTCCTTTGAGATTCCTGAACTCAAAAATTATGTTTCATACAATATGAATTACATGACACAGTTATATGTCATGTTAATAGAAATATTCATTTTCAAAAATAAAAGATAAAAAGGAATGTCCAAATTATATTGGTAGAATCTCTTTTAAATTTTACTATTTTTTGAAATTTATTGGTTGAAACTCTTAACTAAGAACTGAAAAACGGTTGTTCCTGTAAGATGAGAATATTCTTAATCTCACTATTTAGTAGGACAAAATATATATTCATTAGTATATGATGTTTTTCTTCAAAAATATGTTTTGTGGTAAAACATATTTCCTCGTTTTTTTTTCATTTTTTACTTGCAACTTTTTGATTTTTTGCATTAATTCATGCATCAACATTGACAACAAATTTGTGAATAATATACAATACAAATTATATTGTGTAGGTGGTGTTGTTGGATTTATCTCAATATATATTTACAAGATTTTAAAATTTATAATTTTCACAAATAAATAATCTATATAAATATATTAAAAAACAATCTTAAGCAAGTCTACGCGCCACGTGACACTGTCCATTTAATTATTTCGTTCAATGTCATTAACAACATATATTAAAAATTAGAAACATGCTCTGTACAGAATTCGAACCACGCGACCTCAAATTAATACAATAATAAGTTCTAACCAATGAACTATGCAACATTAGATGTTACTCTTTTGACATAAAAATATTAATAATCAGGGGCATCACCGGGCTTAATAACTAGTTAGAGATATTAATGGATATAGTTGTATATCGGCAAACGTAAAAGTCAAATGGTTGTAAATAAAAAAAAAAAAAAACGAGGAAGTATCTAATTGTCAATTAATTCTCTGTCATTTGGTTTACTGTAAGAGAACTTAGAGAAACGAGGAAAAGAAATGACAATGATGGGAGAAGAGAAAGAGGACGGTAAGAGGTGTGGAAGAAATAAATGTGATATTCTTTCCTTTAAAATGTAAAATATTTTCAATTATCGGAACAATTATGTCCCCCAGACTCCAGCCCCTTGTACACATTAAACTAAACAAAAAAAAAGTAATATTTTATATATATATATATATGTTTTCCTCCAAACCAAACTCATTTAACATCACATTTAATTTTTTTTTTCCATATTCACAATAAGCAATAATAATTTTAGTTTAAATTCCAGGGTTGGAAAATGATGAGCAACCTCCCATGTGTCGGAGACCAACAGAACTTTGCGTAGGAAACGGTGAATACAGTTGTTGCGAAGGGATAATTTGTGTACCTTGGGCTGAACACCTTCCTCTTGGTGGTGGAAGATGTGCGCCTATAGGTCAGACACCAGAACCACCACAAGATGAGTGTCAAAAGAGACTTCAACTTTGCGTGTTTTACGGTGATTATCAATGTTGTGATGGATTGACCTGCATCATTGATGCCAATCTTCCTTTTGGTGTTGGAATATGTGTGTGAGCGAAAGATTGAGTCCATACATCAGTGAAGCAAGGGCTAAGCAATAACTATATTATTATTGAGTGAATTGGTTTGTAATTTTCATTACTCTGTTTCGTCGTGATTATTCTTGTTTTACCAAGTGTTGTCGAATAAGTATATTCTTGTTACTACTATTTTTATTGCTACTCGTTTTATTCAAGCTTTTGGGGTTGAATAGATTTGAACATTTTATATTGGATCTTTATAAAAGTCTCTAATCTATAACAATTAATCGTCATCAGATTACTGCCTTCCTCTATTAGAGAATAATAATGCAGCGCTGAGTATAAACAAATTGTGTTATGGAGGAGTTCCATTATACTGCCTGGCACCCTTAGTTCCCTCTAGGCAGTGGCGGATCTAGAAATTTAGAAATGGGGGTACGGTTATATGAACAATTAGATTCATAATGTATATAATCTCTCTGTCGCTAATCTTTGGCTCTATTTTATTTTTTGGAGCCAAATTTCGCCAAGTTTGACGGTAGACTACCATTGATATATAAGGGAAAAAAAATTTTAGATAAAAATGTGCTCCAATAATTGATCGTTTGGTGGGATGTGGTAAGTGTAAATTGCTAGAATATTCCTAGAAAGTGGAACTTCTTATATTTTTGTAAAACATACAACTCTAGAATTTTCTATTTCCCATGAATTTGAATCCCCAAATTTAATACTTTTTTAATGCATAATCAAACCTAAAACATTTAAGAAAATTTTGAGTTGAAGGATTTCCTTCTATATAAAAATTGTAGTTGATATAAGTCATATAGTCGTGTTAGTGGAATAGGGTGGAAAAAGGGTTATTAGAAGATAAAAGATGATTTAGGTACATAAAAGTAAGATAAAATAAATGGAAAATAACCTCATAGTTTTAATATAAATTGACAACTTTCTATAATTATATGTATAATATGAATCCATATTTAACTTCTATATAACCTTAGACTAAGAAGGGAATGAAGGAGTAAGAGGAAGAAAATTCTCAAAAAAAGGTAAAGAGAAAGAAGATCTTGCAGGGATTCAGGGATTCGATCTTGCGACCTCTACCAATCTATATTTAGACTAATTCTCCCCTCCCTTACCATTGAAGCAAACATTTAGCTTATGAGTAACAAGTGCATGTTTAAACTTTATAAAATTTTAGAAAAAATAATGGGGGTACAGCTGTACCCCCTGTGTATACGCTCCTGCCTCTAGGGTTTCTCATTGGAAGGGTTTTTTCTCTCTAGGGTTTCTCATTGGGAGGGTTTTTTCTCTCTAGGGTTTCTCATTTGGAGGTTTTTTCTCTCTAGGTTTTCTCCTTGGGAGTGTTTTTTTCCTAGCCTCCATTGCTAGCTTTTTTCTGCTTTTTTTGAAGGTCCTTCCTTCATTCTTTACCCTTGTTTCCCTTTATCTTTCATCTCTTTTCTTATTGGCCTCAATTGTGAATCTTTGTAGGAGCTTCCACAGGTGTTCGTATCGGTGGTAAACCCCAAAAACTCCGTTAATTGCTTCCAATAAGTATATCCTATCCTTAAGATGATATTTATTTTAGGATGTTCAATTTCTTTTTTTGTTCGTCTGATTAAGAAGGAAAATCTAACAATCTCTATTCTTTGTAAGAATCTAGAAGACCGTGAAAGTATTTTCACCCAAACGACTATGCATCAGCGGAAGTTAAGGTGAATCATAGCGAACTCACATATTGTATTGCTTCGGATGAAGTTTTTATTAAGGCTATTTTTAATCGAATATGCGATGTATCTAGTTCTAAGGTGTTATATACCTGTGTTGGAATTTTCCATTTTTCAGGATTTGATTGTAAGTGTCGTTTGACAATCCCTTATGAATGAAATCCTTTTCCATCCTATAAAAAAAAGGCCATTTTTTTGGTAATGATAATTAAATTTGTTAACACAAGTCTACAAGACTTTGGCATAAATAGACACCCTTAGTATTATTACAACCTCATGTGTACAATCAAGATTTCTTCATCCTTCGGAACTGGCTCCTCCTCACCGACCTGACTTTCACTATATTGATATTGTACTGTGATCTTCAACGAAGGTCACCCCTTTTGGAATATTCAAATTGATGGCTCCTGGATAAACGTACTCACCACGCTGGTATTGGCTGGGCTTTCATCCATCCTCCTGATGAGCAACATTTCTTTGGTATTCAACATCTGCTTTCCTCTTCTGCTCTTCAAGCTGAAATTCAAGTCTGCTTCACTCTCTCAAATGGGTTCTCAGTCACAACATTCAGCCTGCGCATCTTCTCTGACTCTGCTGCACTCCTCCATCTCCAACAAACCAAGGCTTAGTACTCCATCAAACACTTAAGGTCAATTTAATAAATTCTCCAATTGTGATCCTTGCTCACTCGGTGCTCTATCCACAAAGTTCCTCGTGATCAAGTTCAGAATGCCCACCTCCTAGCTACTCAACATCAATGTTGCCCTTCCTCTTCCTGGTTTTAAGTTTATTTATTTTTCTGTCTTTAGCTTAGATGTAGCCTATGACAAAAAACCCTCATGTGTACACAAGTAATATAGGCTATGGTCTATTTACAAAGCAATATTCATATCTATATACAAATCTTGGGAACATATGTCTTAAATTGTTAGTGGGTCATTTACAAAATTTGAGTGTAAATAATATTATGGTATAGATAAGAGATGTCATAAATTTGAAGCGTACAAAGTAGGCTTGGCTATCAGGTCGGATTGGGTCAGGTTCGTGTTATGGTCACCTAAAATTGGGCCGACAATCCTCTGACCTAAACCTGATCTATTTATATAATCGGATCAAAAACATAAACCCTAAGTTGATATGCAACTAATTAGGACCCTCACATTACCTACTTGTATGGGTGAAAGTTCAGAGTGCAGTTTGGACTTTGCCCTAGTCCAATCCAATCCGAACAAAATTTTGATTTCAATTTTCCAATCCAAATCCAAACGAATTAGAGTTTGAGTGCAAACCAATCATCCAACCAATATTCAGACACTAGATTGGATCTAATCCGAAATATCCACAATTTTAAACTCTATTCTTTTGATGAAATAATTTAGGCACGAACATCAATATAAAGTGTTTGATAATAGAAGTAATGCATACAATCCCATAAAAATTCAGTAATAACAACTAATAATTCATACAAACCTATAAATTGTATCGATCGGAAAGGACTAGTCCTTTTCCTCCTCCAAGCTTTTGCCCTCCTTTAGTTTGTAATTGAGATAGTCTATGCCATTTTTCTTTCCTTAGTTTTTTTGAAGTTTTGGGTAGAAGGAGGAAGCTAGAATATCCTTCTCTTAAACAAGAAAGAAAACATGTCACTAATGTTGAAGGAAAAATCCCTAGCTGAAAACTTTCTTCGCGCCTAATTTTCTCTAGGCGTAGGATAAGAGACCCTCTCTTACACAGCGCCGCCGCAATGGAAGGAAGATTGAAGGTGAAAGCGAAGAAATCTCAAGGAAGTTATAGTAACCAGGAGAGGAAGAAGGACCTACGAGTCCAATTTCAGGACAAAACCACAAATTCCTAGTTGAACTTCATGGAGTTGCAACAATGGTGATTCAAACCCCCGAATTTGACGAACCATTATAACCTCGAAGTTTATTAATGGAGTTACAGAATTAGTCGAGAGAGAAGGCTCAACTATCTGAATGACTGACTTTAATGAAGAAAACGCAAAATCGATTGAATTCTATTAATGAAGGTAACATTCAATCTTGTCAATTATTGTCGGAATTATTAGAGAAAGTTTCTCATGCTTCTAATAATTATGTTGATTCTACCATTAAAATTGACAAAGGCGATGTTAAGGTGGTAATTGAATACTGGAATTCGTCCGTAATAAGTTATGTTTTGGGAGCAAATCCACCATTTCCTGTAATGGATGGATTCTTGAGCAGGATTTGGGCAAAAAAAGGTGTTGAGAAGGTTGTTGTTGTTAACAAAGGTGTTTTCTTTGTTAGATTCTTCAATGTAGATCAACGAGATTTAATCTTGAATGAAGGATTTCAATTTTTTTATAAGAAACCCCTTATTGCGAAAAAATGGAATTCAAAAATGAACATACAGAAGGAGGATTCAAAAAGGGTTCCAATGTGGATACAATTACCTGCTCTTGATCTGAAATATTAGGGAGAAAGGAGTCTATTCAAGTTAGTGGCAGGTATAGGGAAGGCTCTAAAACTTGATCAAGCTACAATTAACAAATATCGTTTGTTGTATGCTAGAATTATGATAGAGGCTAAGATGAATCAGGAATTCCCGAATTTTATTACATTTGAGAATAAAAAAGGAACGCTGATGACACAGAATGTGAAGTATGAGTGTGAACCAATTTCATGTGGTAATTGCAATGGTGTGGGTCATTCTTTTGTAAGCAAAAACAGCATATGAAAATGAGGAAAAAATGGGTTCCAAAATAGAAAGTAGTTCAGACAGATGCAAATGGATTTCAAATGACCAAAAAAGCAAGCTCATGTGGTCAGAAATGTGACACACCCAGTAGTCATCGACAATACTTTTTGCTGTATTGGAGGAAGAAGTGCATGAGATTGATGAGACATAGGTGAATAAGAAGAGACAAGATGGAGTTGAACATGGTGTGGGGGAGGGAGAGCCCCCTGCCATGGATGGATAACATGCTTTGTTGGAATGTGAGGGGGTTAAACAACAAGAAGAAGCAAATTGAGGAGAGGAATTTTTTGATTGCTCGCAATATTAGGTTGTTTAGCCTCCTTGAAACAAAGATAAAATAAAACTCCCTCTTTAGGAGACTTTTATCTTAATGTATGCCCTGGATGGTGCATAACTACAAACAATCAATGGCATGGTAATGGTAGAATAGTGTTGGGAAGGCATCCTAGTGCTTTTAATGTGAATGTGCTTTGGTTTACTAGTCAGCTTGTTCATACTGAAATTGAGGTGATCAATGGAGGTAAAAAATTTAAATGCACTTTTGGCTATGGTGTTAATGATAGACAAGGAAGGAATGAGTTGTGGAGAGATATAGAAAATTTTGCTAAGGATGATTCTACATGGTTAACGCTGGGAGATTTTAATGCAATTATGAGCATTAAGGACAACATTGGACAGCCTATGAGAGATAGAGAGACTGTGGATATGAAGATATGCATGGAAGTCTGTCAGATGCAAGATGTTAAAGGTACTAGGTAATATTACACTTGGAACAACAAGCAAGAAGGAGTTTATAGGGTGTTTTGTAGATTGGATAGGGTATTAGGAAATGATGCTTGGGTAAATGAATGGAATGGTACTGAAGTCATAATACTACCTGAAGGTGATTTTGATCACTGCCCTTTGCTGCTTAAATCCTTTGCTAATGAAGAGAAGAGAAAACCTTTTAGGTTTTTCAACATGTGGTGTCAAGCAGAAGGGTCTCATGGCATTGTGTCACAGAGCTGGCAACAACATGTTTCAGGAACCAAGATGTCCCAGATTGTCTGCAAGCTTAAGCTCTTGAAAAAAGAGCTCCAAATCCTCAATAACACTCAATATGGAGATGTATTGAATAGAATGCTTACACATACAATAAAATAACCTCAGCTTAGCAGGAATTACATAGCAATCCTGGAGATCATGATTTGAGAGCCGCATAAAAGGAGGCTAGGGATGCTTATCAGGTTGCTCACAGGAATTACACTCAATTCTTAAGCCAAAAAGCTAAAATAAGATGGCTCAAGGAAGGTGATGATAACACCAAAACCTTCCATCAGAGCATCAGGACCAGGAGATTATAGAACAGAATAAACACAATCAAGAAGGTAGATGGTTCCTGGGTCAATAATTCTAAAGAGGTAACTGATGCTTTTTTAGAATTTTATCATTCCTTACTAAGGAGTGATGGTCAAGTGAGGAAGATTGAAAGTGCAATAATGGCTAAAGGTTGCATCCTTACTGAAGTTCAACAACACATATTAAATCTGGTGTTTACTGCTGATGAAATAAAAAGTGCAATGTTTTCTATACCTGATGATAAATCACTAGGTATAGATGGATACTCTAGTTGTTTTTTCAAAAAAAGCTGGAACATTATGGGAGTGGATATAGTTGCTGCTATTCAGGACTTTTTCAGGTGTGCCAAATTGCTTAAGGAGATCAATGTTACAGCTATAACACTGATCCCTAATGTGAAGTGTCCCGCTTCAGTAGGGGATTTCAGACCTATAACTTATTGCTCAGTGATGTATAAAGTTATTACAAAGTTGATTTGCTCAAGATTCAGTCAGATTTTGCCAGAGGTGGTCCCTCAAATTCAGGGTGCTTTCATCAATGGAAGGAATATCATAAGCAATATTCTTCTTTGCCAAGATCTAGTGAAGAGATTTGGGAAGCCTAGGAATCAAGTCAAGGGCATGCTTATGAAGGTGGATTTTAAGAAAGCTTGTGACTCTATTGAATGGGGTTTTGTGAATGATTTATTAAGGGCTTTGAGTTTCCCACAACACTTCATAAATTGTGTTATGGAATGTATTATTGCACCTAAATTCACCTTGCTCATTAATGGCTCTACTGAGGGGTATTTTGCTGCTAAGAGAGGAATTAGGCAAGGGGACACTATCTCCCCCTTGCTTTTGATCTTATGTATGGACTATTTGACCAGGATACTAGCTTACATAGGTGAACTGAAGGAGTTTAAATACTTCACAAGGTGCAAGAATATGAAAGTCAACCATCTCTGCTTTGCAAACGATCTGCTCTTGTTTTATAAAGGAGAGGCCACATCAGCATATCTTCTTTTGCAAGGCCTTAAAGTGTTTACAGAAACCTCTGGTATTCAGGCAAACAACAAGAAGTTAGCAATTTATAGTACATCAATGGATAGTGCTGAAATTGCTAGGATTGAGCAATTCTCAGGTTTCAATAATGAAAGCTTGCCTTTCATATATATTGGGGTACCAATTAGCTCCAAGAAACTGAAAGCTAGTGCTTGTGATGCCTTAGTTGAGAAAATGACTAGTAGAATTAGATCATGGAGCACAAGACATCTTTCATTTGCTGGCAGGGCTTAACTCATCAACTCAGTGCTGCTTAGCATTCACAGCTACTGGGCACATGTCTTCATACTCCCTAGTTCTGTCTTGGAGCAATTAATTTAGTTTGTAGGCATTTCTTATGGAGTGGTAAGGCTATGGGAGAGAAAGAAGGATACCTAAAATGGGCTGATGTTAGAGGTGATCATGGGCCGGGCCGTGACTAAAAAAATTTGCCCATTGGTCGGGCCGGGCCAAAAATTAGACTAAAAAGTCATTTTTGGCTTGCCCAAAGCCCGTCCCAAAAAAAAAGGGTCGGGTCGGGCCTGACCGCTGGCCAAAAAAATCTGTCCAAACCCGGCCTAAAATCGGGTCGGGCCGGGCTGGAGTTGATCAGCTCTAGTTGATGTCTGCAATCACAAAAAAGTGGGAGGATTGGGTTTTAGGAACATTAAACATGGAATGAGGCTGCAATTGGTAAGCTTATTTGGCATATAGGTTGTAAGAAGGATGAACTATGGGTGAAGTGGGTTCACACGGTGTATGTCAAGGATGGAAATTGGTGTGATTTTCAAGCCCCACCAGGAGCCAACTGGGTGATTAAATATTTGTGCAAGATTAAATATGAACTGGAGCAGATTGGGATGTCACAATGGAGTCATCATAGCACTTACTCAATTGATAAAGTGTATGACATGTTGATGAATGACAGACCTACTGTTCATTTGAAAAATGGAGTCTGGAATAGAATGAGCCTTCCCAAGCATAAGTTCATTGCTTGGATTGGTATCCAAAACAGAATGAAAACTGAAGACAAGCTCCATCAGTTCAACATCAGTTCAGATGATCTTTGTTGCTTGTGTGGGGATGAAACATAAAGTCATACACATTTGTTATTCAGCTGTGAGTATAGTCAGAAGCTACTTCATCAGTTGCTTGCTTGGGTTGGTGTTAATTACACAAGGAGAAATATACAACAGTGGTTTACTTAGATCAGGAGAAGATACACAGGTTCTAAAGTGAGAAAAAAAATGTCCTTTGCACTGTGATTACATCTGCAATTTATTAGTATGGAAGACCAGGAACGAAGCTTTCTGGTTGTCAAAACTTGTCGCATGCAAATTCCAGTTGCAGCCGGTTAGCTGCTGTGGAAGATGCATTCTAATCCTGTGCAACATTGAAATGCAGCTATACCTCCACAAGATTGTTGAACACTCCTGCATGTTCGTTGCCCGGGAGAATTCGGGGTTTTGTCAACTTTTCCCCCCCATTTGGAACTGAAATTAAGCAATAGTTAATAGATTTTGGAAATATGCTTCAAGGTTGGCTTAACAATCTTCCTTTATTTTAGGAATAAATGTTAGTGATTTATTATAGTAAATTAAATTAGATTATGGAGCAGTATTACTTAGAGTTTGTCAGGAGTGTGCATGAACTTGGGACATGTCTACCCACTTTCCTTCTAATATGCTATTGACCAAGTGAAGTAGTTAGGTTGTAAGCCTTTTAAATAGGCCTTTATCTTTGCTTTGTTTAAGACTAGTTTTATATGTATGCGATGCGTGCGAAAACATATAGTAAATTAAGGTAATTGCTAATTACATCTAATAAATTAGGAATTTTTGGATTTTTAATCATTTTATCCTACTAAATCTTTTAAATTTAAAAAAATAATTGAGAGCGAAGTAACTAATTGTGTTGTAAATATTTGTTGTTTTCTTTTTGTAGTGCTTTTTTTATTAATTAGGTAGTTCCTTTTTTATTTTTCCTTTTTCTATTCTTTGAAGTAAGCAGGTAGTTACCACTTTTTTGTCTTTTGTCTTTTTTCTGTTTTTTTGTGTCCTACCCCTCTTGACATATAGAATAGAGATAGTAGAATGCAATTTGTAAATGCAAATTTTATTTGCTGCACTATCCTCTCCTCTTCTTTTATGTTCTTATAATTTTCTACATGGCATCAAGAGCATCAGGTTAGATTCTCAAAAAGAAATAGAGAGAAATGAAAAAGAAGAAGAAAAAAAAGAGAGAAAGAGTGTGTGTTAAAAAAAAAGTATGAGTGAATGAAACAAGCAACGCAGCTTGGTTTCAAAATTGTTTGTGAGCAATTTTTATTGAATTTTTTATTCAACCATGGCAAGTAATGGTTATTTTTTTTTTTTAGATGTGTGGATGGGTTTCCTTTGATCCCATGAAAATGTGATTTTTTGTTTACTATATAAAAAGATGGACACAAGTCATTTGAGGTGAAGGGTAGTCTTCACAAGCAAATCAGATATTGGCAATCTGATAATGGTGGAAGTCGTAGTCAACGCAGAGACGATTTCCGAAGTTGTAGTGTTTGCATTTTTGAAAACTACGTCGAAGAGAGTTTATGGAGAGAAGTGCTCCATTTAGTGAAGGTTGATGATAATGTGCATCAACAAATTAAAATATGGTGTGGGTGAAAATATGCATCAACAAAAGATGATGTTTATGAGAAGTACATCAACAAATTTGAATATGGTAATGAGAAGTGCATTACATTAGGAAGAGAATTGCTTTCATGTTAATGGAGAGAAGTAAATGGAGAGAAGTAAAATTAACAGTGATGAGATGTGCATCATGGATGAAGATATATGCTTCGTTTATGTTATGAAACTTTGAAGCAAGGGAGTGTGTTGGAAAATATGCTTCAAAGTTGGCTTTACTATCTTCCTTTATTTTAGGAATAAATGTTAGTGATTTCTTAATAGTTAATTAAATTAGATTATGAAGCAGTACTACTTAGGCTCTATTCTTTTGGACTGAATAAGTCTGAACTGAACTGAACTGAACTGGTCTGAACTAATTTGATCTGATCTGATCTAAACTGAACTGAACTGAATTGAGTATTATTAATAATTACAAGTAGAATAATATTTTTATCATCATTAATAATGATAATAATTAATAATATTAATGATAATGATAATGATAATAATAATAATACAAATACTACTAATATGCATAATAATAATATTCTTATGAATTGAGTAATATTAAAATAATATTAATACTAATACTAATACTAATAATATGCATAGTAATAATAATATTCTTATGAATTGAGTAATATTAATAATAATAATAATAATAATAATAATAATAATAATAATAATAATAATAATAATAATAACAATAATAATAATAATATGCTACATTGTTTAAACTTATTTATTTGAAGTTCTTCACCCACCAAAAAGTAATAGTCCCTCCATTTCTAAAAGTTCTTCCTACTTTAACCAATTTCCTCTCACAAAACTATTCAAAATAGGAACAACAAAATAAATCGGAAAGAGTATTACTTTTCTATATTTCGCTTCTTTCACCAAAAATTACTCTTTTTATCACTTGTCTCCCTTATTTTATATTCAATGGGTCAAAAAGTACCCTTCAAAAAGCTTAAAAACGACGACGACGACAACGACAACGACGACGACAACAACAACCACAACAACGACAACAACGACGACAACGACGACGACAACGCCAACAACAATGACAACGACAACGACAACAACAACGACAACAACAACGACAACAACGATGGCAACAACAACGACGACGACGACGACGACAACAACAACAACAACCACCACCACCACCACCACAACAACAACAACAACCACAACCACCACAACAACCACAACCACCACCACAACAACAACAACAACAACAACGACGACGACGACAACGACAACGACAACGACAACGACGACGACAACAACAACAACAACTACAGCGACAACGACGACAACGACAACGACGACAATGACAACAACAACGACAACAACGACAACGACAACAACAACAACGACAACGACAACAACTGAATTTCCATTTATTCAGTCCTTAGTCTGAATTGAACTGAACTGAACTGAAATGGTCTGAACTGATCTGATCTGAACTGAACTGAAATGAATTTCCATTTATTCAGTCCTAAGTCTGAACTTAACTGAACTGAAATGGTCTGAACTGAACTGAACTGATCTGATCTGAACTGAACTGAAATGAATTTTCATTTATTCAGTCCAAAAGAACAGAGCTTTTGAGTTTGTTAGGAGTAGTGCATGAACGTGGGACATGTCTACCCATTTTCCTTCTAATATGCTATTGACCAAGTGAAGTAGTTAGGTTGTAAGCCTTTAAATAGGCCTTTACCTTTGCTTTGTTTAACATAGTAGAATGCAGTTCGTAAATGCAAATTTTATTTGCTGCACTATCCTCTCCTCTTCTTTTATGTTCTTATAATTTCTATGTTAGACTCATACTTTGGTGGTGTGGTAACAAAATCTGGAAATAAAATCCTTAGCTTACAATATAATAGAACTTCCTATATTTTTGCTAACTAATGCTCCCTCCGTCTCTGAATAACAATTTCCTTTTATGTTTGTGCTAAATTAGTTTGAACACATTGATTTTTGACACGGTCTCACTAGTACTATATTATTTCTTTTACACTCCTTTGGCGCACACTCTACCTTTATCAATAAAAAAGTTACTCAACTTTATCTATCCTCCAATAAAAAGATACCCCCACCAACTCCTATCTCATCTAGTTTCTTAATAAGATAACATTGGATAACCACATTATAACTTATTACCTTAAATTACATGTCCCAACAAATGTTCAAATCTTTTTGCGAGGGAGTAACCAAGACACAAAATTTATGTATCAAAACTAGAGAAACACTTACTTACCCTAAACGAGTAATAACAAGACACAAAATTAATGTATCATAAGTAAAAAAAAAATATGTATAATTTATACATATGATTGATAAAAGAATAAAGTATGTTGTTAGATTCGTCTTAATAATTATTTCTAAAATCATCATTTTTTCATTACTAATAAATAATTAAAGTTACTCATGATGATCAAAGGTGTGCATTATAAATAGTGTAAAAGACAAGTGAATAGTTTTATCAGTCATTTGCAAAATCATACAAAGAAAACTCATTTGATTCAATGCAACAAGTACGGCACCCATTCATTAATTATTTTTGAAAAATAAAACCGCGTGATTGCTAACTCTTATGGGTTTATAATCAACTCTTCCCCTCATCATATACTAAATTTATTTCCTTTAAAAAAATACTATATTTTTTCCAAACTAAAATAATAATGAAAAACAAACTCACAAGCCCAATGTTTTTTCGACGACAAACATCTGTGATATATTTTGTATAGACATATATAAACATTAATTTAAAACTTTCAATATACTCCCATTATTTATAATGACAACGATAATATGTTTCAAACTTGCAATTCAAACATATATTCAAAAACTTCTCAACATTGCACGAGCTAATAAACTACTAACGGTACCGGTATGATAAATTGTTGGAGATTTAGAGCATTTGTATGATTAGATTCATGTTTATGTTTGTATAAGTCGCTTGGTTATGGTGTCGTGACGTAACAACGTAGGATATAGAGGATGCCTATATAGAGCGCTCGCACAAATTGGGCAGGAATCAAGGAAACAAAGTGAATCATGGTGCAGGTCCATGGAGCGTGCGCTCCATGGAGGAGCGAGCGCTCCACAGAGGAGCCAACGCTCCTTGGTCGTCAGTCTCTATTTTTCGCGGAACGTTGCTTGTTGCCTTGAGCGCTTATTATGCTTTTAACGTATGTTTTAGGCATTGCAATGATCCTCTATATATATATATGAGTCCTCTCTCATATGATTGAATGGTTAGAAAAACTCTCTCAAACACTCAAGCACAAAAGTAGATTCATCATTACAAATTCAAAACACATTTGTTCTTAATTGACATTGTTCTTAGTGAGCAAGAACATTGTTCTTCTTCTTTGTATCTCGAGAGTGAATTCTGTGTAACCCGTGCTCAATCTAAGGGTCGGAATATTGCATTGCTTTTGGGAAAGCGTATTGCGCCTAGAAGATTGTTCTTCGTTGTTACTCGTAGTCAAATTCGTGATCCTTGTAACATATTTGTAGCATTTCTAACATAAATTACACAACACTAGATGATCACACACCTGATGTTAAAAAAAAAAAAGGATGGTCACACAGAAACATGGGTCGGACTTGAGCCTATGGTCACACATAGGACTTTCTGGCATTATCACAAGTTTAAAATTATGATTCACATATGCTTCATATCTTTCAGCTTAATTTAAGATAATATTAAGGAAATCATCCCTATTATATAGAACATAAAACATCTCCAACTATTAGTTAAAACTTCTGATTGAGTTGATACTCTAATAACATGGTAGGAAAGCCAACGTGACTAAAAGGTCACATATAAATGGAGCGTGATAAAATATAAAACCAATCTTTGCTTTGGTCCTCTGGCACTCCCTAAACTCAAAGATATGAAACTTGATAGTATCTCAACATAATTATGAAAACAACTAAATTAAATAGTTATTACATCATAAGCTAAAGTAATTAGGTGAAAAAATGGAAATACAAGATTAACAATAGAGAACTGCATTTTACAAAAGTAAACACACATCAGCTAAAATACACGAACAAACTTCAACATTAGCAGAGCGCTAACTCCCAACCTTCAATCCAACCCTGCAAAATAGATGAATCAGCCCCCACCAGGACATGTTCGAAGAATAAAAACAGGTCAGCTTACGCTGCTACACAATTTCCACCAGTTCCAAAGTAATAAGGTGGCTGAAATTATATTATATTTTTTAATTAACCCAAAATAGAATACTTATACTTCTCAAAAATACATTTATACTTGCTCAAATAGACATTTATACTTTCCTTAAACTTCCATAGAAATACGGTCTAGATTCCAGAGTTATATTCTGAAGACTTATCTCAAGATTCCAAATATCATTCTCAAATCATAACGGAAATACCATTCTCAATACTTATCACTAACATGGCAACTCAGGAAAGGAACACAAATGTTATCCTATTCAGGTTTAAGTGATGGTTTTTGGGGAGAA
Source organism: Beta lomatogona (assembly GCA_947646795.1). Classification (NCBI taxonomy): domain Eukaryota; kingdom Viridiplantae; phylum Streptophyta; class Magnoliopsida; order Caryophyllales; family Amaranthaceae; genus Beta; species Beta lomatogona. The sequence continues at coordinate 8,231,205 of CANSNZ010000023.1, read as the reverse complement.
GCTATTTTAACAGCTTGTCATATTTTAAACTGAGTTCCAATGAAAAAAAAAATAGGTTACCCCATATGAACTTTGGTATAAAAGAAAACCAAACTTGAGTTACCTCAAAATTTGGGGATGTAGGGCAATTGTAAAAGTGTCGGAACCCAAACGTAAAAAGTTGGGTGAAAGGGGAGTTGAGTGCATCTTTATAGGGTATGCTCTTCATAGCAAATCCTATAGGTTCTATGTTATAGAACAAAATGACCTTTGGTCAATTCACACTATTGTGGAGTCAAGAGATGTAATTTTTGATGAAAATAGATATTCATCAATTCTAGACCAAAGGACATTACTCCTAATACCAATATTCAAGCAATTGATCAAACTAACATTAATCAACAAGTTGATGAACAAACTCTTGATGAGAATATTGCATCAACATCGTCACAACCTAGGAGAAGTAAAAGGGCGAGAAAAGATAAATCTTTCGGCCCGTATTTTCATGTATATTTGGTTGAAGGATCAAGGAGTTCCATAGTGACTAAGTTTCCATATATATTTAATGTGGAAGAGGATCCTTTAACGTTTAATGAGGCTATGAGGTCTCAAGATGCCGCTTTTTGGAAAGACGCAATTGATGATGAGATGGATTCCATCACGGGAAATAACACTTGGGTTCTAGTTGATTTACCTCCTAACTGTAAACCAATTGGGTGTAAATGGATTTTCAAAAAGAAAATGAAAGTAGATGGAACTATTGATATGTTCAAATCCCATTTAGTGGCTCAAGGTTTCTCACAAAAATCGGGTATTGACTATTTCGATACATATGCACCCGTTGCTAGAATCTCCACTATAAGGTTATTAATAGCTCTTGCGGCTATTCATAAGCTTGTGATCTATCAAATGGATGTCAAGACGGCATTCTTGAAAGGAAAACTAGAGGAAAAGGTTTACATGCGACAACCGGATGGGTTTGTCGTGAAAGGTCAAGAGCATAAAGTATGCAAGTTGATTAGATCTTAGTATGGGCTAAAACAAGCACCAAAGCAATGGCATCAAAAGTTTGATGAGGTTGTGTTGTCTAATGGTATCAAATTGAATAATTCAGACAAGTTTGTTTATAGAAAATTTGATGACAACGGTAATGGTGTCATGATTTGTCTATATGTAGATGACATGTTGATATTTGGAATGGATTTGTCACAAGTTGAGTGGACAAAATCGTTTCTATCTTCACAATTCTCCATGAAAGATTTGGGGGAGGCGGATGTCATCTTAGGTATAAGAATTAAGAGAGACAATGGAAAATTGATTTTGTCACAATCTCATCATATTGAGAAAGTGCTCAAGAAGTTTAATGTTAGTGATTGCTCTCTTGTTTCAACTCCTATGAACCCAAGTGAAAAATTGTTGCCAAATGATGGCAATGCCGTGTCTCAACTTGAGTATGTGAGGGTTATAGGTTGTTTGATGTATGCTATGACGAGTACTAGGCCAGATATAGGGAAATTAAGTAGGTATACTAGTAATCCTAGTATGGAAAATTGGCAGGCTATTGGTCGAGTGTTAAAGTATTTGAGGAAAACCATGGACTATGGTTTGTCATACAGTGGATATCCTTCGGTTTTAGAAGGGTATTCGGATGCAAGTTGGATCTCTAATAGAGAAGATCATTCCTCCACAAGTGGATGGGTATTCCTCCTTGGGGGAGGTGCTATATCTTGGGCTTCCAAGAAACAAACTTGCATTGCAGATTCTTCAATGACATCGGAGTTTATCACTCTGTCATCGGTAAGCAAAGAAGCCGAGTGGTTAAGGAATCTCATGTTTGAGATACCTTTGTTGCCAAAACCGATTTTGCCTATTGCTATACATTGTGATAGTGATGCAGCATTGGCAAGGGCTTATAGTCAAGTTTACAATGGTAAATCAAGGCACATCGGTGTGAGACATAGCTATGTCCAAGGATTGATCAATGATAGTGCTATTACAGTTGACTATGTAAGGACTACATATAATCTAGCGGATTGCTTCACAAAGGCTTTAGCTAGGGATACGGTAAAGAGGATGACAATAGGTTTAGGATTGGTGCCCATTGAAAGTCACGAGTAGGGAAATCTTAACTTAACGCCCAATAAGACGTTGGGTCTTGAGTTCAATAAGATTAATTTCCTTATTTGATGAGTGAAAGAACTAATATAATCATACAAAGTAAAGTTCTTTAAATCTGTGATGGTTTAAGAGGTTGTATAATCTTAATAGGCCTCTTGACATTATGCTTTATCACAGGAGCATGTTTCTTCTAAGAGATCTACCTATGTAAGTGCGAGGTTTGGCCGCTTCAAGGAGCTAGTGGGGCATAGCTTTGATGCACTTATGAATTGATATGGACACCCGGCTTTAAGTGTCAAGTTTGTATTAAGAACAAGTAGTTAATTTTTTGTGTATAGTATCTTGAAGATATCATTATGTGTTGCTAATGGTTCAATCGTTTATCGACACCATTTGGATACGATTACTTGGAATGTGTATTATACTAAATGGGTGTTCAAGTCTTTGTACACTTTCATTTATGCATGAGATTGTTTTGTTATGGTGATGTTGTGCAATAATCTTTTAAATACTCTAAATGGGGGAGGATTGTTGGAGATTTAGAGCATTTGTATGATTAGATTCATGTTTATGTTTCTATAAATCGCTTGGTTATGGGGTCGTGACTTAACAACGTAGGATATAGAGGATGCCTATATAAAGCGTTCGCTCCGATAGAGCGCTCGCACAAATTGGGCAGGAATCAAGGAAACAAAGTGAATCATGGTGCAGGTCCATGGAGCGTGCACTACATGGAGGAGCGAGCGCTCCACAGAGGAGCCAGCGCTCCTTGGTCGTCAGTCTCTATTTTTCGCAGAACGTTGCTTGTTGCCTTGAGCGGTTATTATGCTTTTAACGTATGTTTTAGGCATTGTAATGATCCTCTAAATATATGAGTCCTCTCTCATATGATTGAATGATTAGAAAAACTCTCTCAAACACTCAAGCACAAAAGTAAATTCGTCATTGCAAATTCAAAACACATTTGTTCTTAATTGAAACTGTTCTTAGTGAGCAAGAACATTGTCGTTTTTCTTTGTATCTCGAGAGTGAATTTCGTATAACCCGTGCTCAATCTAAGGGTCGGAATATTGCTTTTGGGAAAGCGTATTGCGCCTAGAAGATTGTTCTTCGTTGTTCCTCGTAGTTAAATTCGTGATCCTTGTAACATATTTGTAGCATTTCTAACATAAATTACACAACACTAGATGATCACACACCTGATGTTAATAAAAAAAAAAGGATGGTTACACAGATCATGGGTCGGACTTGAGCCTATGGTCACACATAGGACTTTCTGGCATTATCACAAGTTTAAAATTATGATTCACATATGCTTCATGTCTTTCAGCCTAATTTAAGATAATATTAAGGAAATCAACCCTATTATATACACTACAAGAAAACGCTAAAACAACGACTGCATACCAGCGATGGTTTAAAAAACGGTCGGTAATTGTAAAATAGCTACGGCTCCAAGCCGTCGGTGAATACCGACTGCTTTTTAAGAAATTAACGACGGTTTAGCTGTCGTTGATATACTACGACGGTTTAAAGCCGTCGTTGATTTCTTTAAAAGCAGACTATAATTTTTTTAAGTTTAGCGACGGTCTTTAGCGGTTGGTTATTTTTTTAAGTAAAGCCCCTTTCACTCCTCTTTTTCCAATTTCCCGTCGCTCCTATTCCACTTTCTCTCTCCTCACTCCCACCAAAACCCCGCCTTAATTTCTCTCTCCTCCGTGTTGCAGTCGTGTTTCACCCCAATCTCCGTTCATCGGTGACTTTCTCTCTCCTCCGTGTGTCAATCGTGTTTCATCGGCGCATTAGAGTCTTTGCTGCCGGTTATTCGCCGACCTCCAACCAACGAACGGCGATACCCTCATTTTCTCTCCACCTGCCGGACCGTGTCTTTGCCGCCGGTTAGCACTGCATCATTTTTTTTTTGTTAATGAAACCAAACCCTTAACGTCATTCGGCTTTGTCAATGTAGATGGCCAAACCCTAAACACCCGACTGTCGTCCTCCTGTGCCGGAGCCCTGCCGACGGTACATTCCTTACTTTTCTCTCTCTTCATATATGTTTTTGGATCTGCCTTTTATTCATTTCTTGATTTGAGTTTCATTTCTCCAACTAATTTTGTGCTAAATGGGTAATTACTTGTTATTCTATTGTGTTAATTTTCTGATGATTGATGATTTCTAAGATGATGGTGAATTTAATGGTTTTTGATTGCGAGTGATGCTTACTTGTTGCTATATCTAGCTAATGATGTGCTTAGCTTTGCTTTCGAAAGTCACCGCTTTCGGTCTTTTCACTTGCTACATTTCGTTTACGCACAAAATTTTAGTAGATTCATGTGAGGGGTGTTTGGGTGAGTATTTAGTGAAGGTGTTCTTCTTGTTGGTGCTATTTGTTTTGTACCGTCTATGAGTGAGAAGGCGAATACGGTTTGTTTGAATGTTGTTTGTAGAATGTTAGAGGAACAATATAAGTTGATTGGTTCCGTTGGTGAATTCGTTCCTGATGTACTTGCAGGAATTGGGTATGCTTTATGTTCTTAAGGAGAGTTTCATTTTGTTAGGTTGTTAGAGTTTTTGCTAGGAAATTGGGTTAATATAGAGGTTGGTTATGATGTTTCTCATGGACTGATGATTCCGCATCTGGTACAATGGGTATTTTATATGGTTAATTGCTTAATTTTAGTATAAATTTTGCTAAATGCTTAAAGGTGCCGTTTAATAATTGATTTTCTACATGATGTAGGATTACGTAGCACTTTGGTGTTTCTCTTTGGCTTAATTGTAAGGTTAGAAGCAATTGTTTACCATATTTTGTCTTCAATTTATATTGTTTTTGTTCATGTAAATTCTATATTTTAATTTTTGTGTAAGTTTTTCATCATGAAATATAATGTATTAAAAAAACTTTTGTTTAGAGAATGTTAAAAACTATCTAATTTTTTAGTTTATATTACTTTGAAGATTAAGTTACTTTAATTGTATAAGTTTAAGGTACTATATAATTATCACAATAGTTTTTATAGTGGTTCGTTTATTAAAGGTTATAAAAGTTATAAACTATATAATTATCACAATAATTTATTTATTGCACATTCCTTTATTTAGTTTACACTATTTAAATTGTTTATATTGTTTTTGACATATTTGTTTTCGTGGAAATAGTTTGGATGATGTTATAAATTTAATTTAAGTGTTTAAATAAATATGTTTGCATCGTCATGTGCCTAGGTACCCGTTCAAGGTATACTCATTAGGAGTATATCTTGAATAGTCCCCGGTTGGGACTGTTCTTCGACGTTTGACTCCACTTAGGTGGTGAATGTATGCCTTTTGTTCTATTCTATGTAATTTTCGGTCATGTTGTTTCTCTATGCTGTTCTCTGGGTACATATGTAAGCTTTTACGAAGCTCACATTGTGTACTTGGAGAACTCATGGGAAATGCTGCCGGAATTTACGTAGAAGCGAATAGTTGGCATACATTCACTAGTGGGGTTAGACGTCGAAGAATGGGTTAGGTTGGAGTGATAAGGACCTTTGGACATCATTTTAGGCCCTATATGTATTTCACACAAATGTTTTAATTGTACGTATGATGGTTGTTAATGAGTAGTGTGGTTGAAATGCTTTAGAATTGTAGAATTGGTCACCATGAAACGGAAGGAGCGTTGGTGGATGTATGATAGATATGACAATGTGCGTAACTTGAGGCCCGAGTTCTTGAGGGGGGTTGATGAATTCATTGACTATTACAAAGTAAATCCCGAAAGCCCAGGTAAGGATGAAGTTAGATGTCCGTGTCCGAAATGCAAGTACAGACGTATGCATGCCGCAGACACGGTTAAAGTGCATTTGTATAGCAAGGGCTTTATACCTGATTACTACGGTTGGTATTCTCATGGTGAAGAGTTACCTCAACCCGCAGAAGAGCTATCTAATCCATACCGTGAAATGGTTTTCGATGCTCTTGGGAATAATCCGGAACCGTCCACTGTTGAAGAGCCTAGTGGAATGGAGGAGGAGCCTAATCCTCAAGCAAAGGTGTTTCTTGACCTATTAAAGGCTTCTGAGGAACCGTTGTACGACGGGAGCTCCATGTCTGTGTTGGAAATGGCATCTAGAATAGTATCTTTGAAGTGTGAGTACAATTTGCCACATAGGTGTGTTGATGCTTTTGCTTCATTAATGAAAGAAGCAATACCTAACAGCAACAACAACATGAGTGACACATTTTACGATACGAAGAAGATCTTGGAGGGATTAGAGCTTCCCCACGAAAAGATTCATGCTTGCCCGAAAGGTTGTATGTTATTTTGGAGAACTGATGCACACTTGGACAGATGTAGAGTGTGCGATTGCGACAGAATACAAGAGGACTTCTAAGGGGTCTTTAGTTCCAATGAAAGTTCTCGATTTATTTCCCAATCACACCGAGATTGCGAGAGGTTGTATGCAACAAAGAACGTTGTTGAAGAAATGACATGGCATGCCAAAAATCCAAGAGCCGAAGACAAAATGGCTCACCCTAGCGGCAAGTGAAGCTTGGAAGCATTTGGATGGATCCTTTGGCGAATTTGCATCCGAGCCTAGGAATGTTCGGCTCGGTTTGTGTACGAGATGGGTTTGGTCCACATGGAAAGTTTAGGGGGTCAATATTCATGTTGGCCGGTCATCTTAACCCCGTACAACTTGCCGCCATCAATGTGCATGAAAAAACCCTTCATGTTCCTTTCGTTGCTCGTTCCTCGGTCCTACAAATCCGAAGGGAAACTTGGATGTGTACATGCAACCCTTAATCGAGGAATTGAAGCAATTATGGGATGTTGGAGCAACTACTTATGACATTTCTAGGAAACAAAATTTCAATATGCGTGCCGCCATTCTTTGGACATTAAATGATTTTCCTGCTTACGGTATGCTATCTGGGTGGTCCACCGCTGGGAAAAAGGCTTGTCCTTATTGTATGGATAAATCCAAAGCTTTTTGGCTCGAGCATGGGGGTAAAGTTTCTTGGTTTGATTGTCACCGTCAATTCCTTCCTCAAGATCATCCTTTTCGTAAAAACAAAGTAGCTTTTTGCGAAATAAGGTTGAAAAAGGGTCTCCACCACACATCATGTCCGGGGAGGAGTTGTGGTCATGTGTTAAAGACTTGCCAAAGGCTACGGATGGACCGAGATGCACTTAACGCTTTGAAGAAGTTGAAAAATGAGTGGTTCAAACAAAGTCTGTCTTTGGGAGCTCCCATCTTGGAAAGATCTGCATCTTCGTCACAACCTTGACGTCATGCACATTAAGAAAAACTTCTTCGACCAACTCATTCACACGATTATGGATGTGAAAAAAACAGACGGCGGACACTTGTTGCATCTAGAAAAGACATTGCTAAATTGTGCAAAAGGCCTCAACTTCATGTCACCAAGGATGCAAACGGAAAAGAAACTCCACCAAAAGCACCTTTCGCCTTTGGACAAGTCCCAAAGGAAAGTATTATGCAACCGGGTCGAGATTTGAAATTTCCCGATGGCTATGCTTCCGACTTAACAAGATGTGTGGACATGCAATCCGGTAAGCCGCACAAGTATGAAAAGCCATGACTCGTCATGTCTTCATGGAAAGATTATTGCCGATTGCATTAAAGGAGTTGCTTCCGGTTCATGTGTGGAAAGTTGTCACCGAGATTAGCCTTTTTTCCGTGATTTGTGTTGCTCCACCATCACAAGTAAGTGACATGGAAAGATTGGAAAAGGACATAGCCGAGATCCTTTGTAAACTCGAAAAGATTTTCCCACCATCATTCTTCAATTCCATGGAACACTTACCGGTTCACCTTCCACGCGAAGCTAGGCTATGTGGTCCCGTGCAATACCGTTGGATGTATCCCTTTGAAAGGTACCTTATCCTTCATTTTCATATATCCTTTTTTATTGTTGTTCGCAATTGTGTAACTCTTTTTGATAACCACCTTCTTAGGTTCCTCAATCATTTGAAACGCAAAATTGGTAACAAGGCTCGTGTGGAGGGTTCTATTTGTAATGCATACTTGTGTGAAGAGATTGCAAACTTCTGTTCAAACTACTTTCAGCAAGGGAGTGGATACTAAGACACGAGATTCGAGCCGTAATGTAAATGATGAAGTTGATAGGATGCTCTACGAAACTGTCCCAGAGCTATTCAGGGTTAATTGTGGTCGGCCGTCTAATGTAGGTGGAACACGATTTTTAACTGAAGTGGAACTACAACGTGCACACCTATATGTGTTAGCAAATACAGGCATCTTACAAGAATTTGAGAAGTAAAACACTTGTTATTAATCATATTATTTATAAATTTAACATTCATTTTTAATTTAGACATTAACAATTGTTATGTTTGTAAGGGATTTCGAGGACCACATTCTTCAAATTCGACCTACTCTACGTAGGGAAGATGTGTGGGTGCAACATGAAGCATAATACCTTGATTGGTTTAGATCGAAAGTGAGTTTGTGTGACTATAGGTTATTCAAGAAATGTTAATGGATTAACAATATGAATGAATTTTAATAGGTTATTCAAGACAAACCCAATGATGATGTACTGTTTGCTTTGGCAATGGGTCCTTCGACATTAGTTCGCACTTGGAATAGATACTATGTTAATGGATACAATTTCCAAACAAAAGCATCAAGCAAACACAAATCCACCATGAATTATGGAGTGTGTGTGTCTAATGATGGAGGGAGTGATTTCTTTGGGATTCTAGATGATGTTATAGAATTGAAGTTTACCGGTGCTCGTAGTCAATATAGCACGCTTTTGTTCAAGTGCAATTGGATGGACAATGTGAGGGGAATGAACATCGATCAATACAAGCTAGTTGAAGTCAACCACACCAAGAAATACCCCAAGTTTGATCCCTTTGTGCTATCATACCAGGTTAGCCAAGTATATTTCGCACCGTACCCAAGCTTGAAAAGAGATCGTGCTCAATGGTGGGCTGTGTTTAGGACAAAGGCAAGGTCTGTGATTGATGCTCCGGTTGACTTCGACTTCCTTCAGGAGACAAGTGCTGGGAATCCAACGCTTTGTGATCCAAATGATATTCCCGATTATGAAGGTGGTAATGATGTCGAGTGTGTTGAAGGAGATGATGCAGAAATTTTGTTTGAATCCCCATCAGGTGATGATGAAGAAGAGTCTAGTTTCGAGTCTGGAGAAAGCGAGGATGATGACGATGACGATGATGGTTTTTGAGATGACGATAGTGATGATGAACTAAGCGAGGATGGGAATTCACTTTGATTTGTTTGAGTATATCATAGCTTGTATTAAGGACAACATTTCAATAAAAATATATGACTTTTGTAATGAAATGTTGAAGATTACTTGTTATGACATTTCCATCTGTAGTTTTTCTTACTGTTGTTGAGTAACATGATCCATTATGCACCTGTGGTTTTTCTTAGTGTTTTTCTAATATTTAATTAGTACTTGCTTTCTCCCCACTTCCCTTTTCGCATTAATATTAAAATATATGACTGCATTGTGACCACTAATTCTAGTTATTCTAATCAGAATCTACATGGTGGATTTGTAGTATCTGATTATGCTCTTTTAATTATCAAAGATTACATTTTCCTAAGCATTATGATTTGGCCATGGTCTAAAGAGTATGATCAGTTGTTGATTTCTCATGATTTCATTTGGTTTTGGTATGTCTTACTTATAATTCTATTAATGAATTTGTATTACTTTGATATGGATCTATCTCACTACTTTGGGTTCACTAATTCCATTTCTCTCGCCCCCATGCTTTATAGATGGACTTCAATTTCTCACCTTAGTTTCTTCAGTGGTATAGAGTGCCTTGTTCTGCACTTTATTTGTTGGATGTGGTCTAGCTATTATACTCATCTTGGGGTTTCAATGGTCATCTCTTTTCTTGATGTATGGTTCTTCTTTGCGGGGGTGTCGGGGAGGAGGAGGGGCTGCAGGGGGGTCGGGGGTGCAGGGGGGTGCCGGGGAGGAGGGGGCTACGGGGGGGTCGGGGAGGGGGTCTTGCGGGGGGGTCGGGGGAGGGGGGGGCTGTGTAGGGGGGGTCGGGGGTGGGTGGGGGTCAGTGCGAGGGGGGTCGGGGAGGGGGGAGGGGTTACGGGGGGTTAGGGAGGGGGAGGGGCTGCAGGGGGGTCGGGGAGGGGGGATGGGCTACGGGGGGTGTCGGGGAGGGGGAGGGGCTGCGGGGGTCGTGGGAGGGGGTGGGGCGTGCGGGGGGTCGGGGAGGGGGAGGGGCTGCAGGGGGGTCGGGGGGGGGAGGGGCTGCAGGGGGTGTCGAGGAGGGGGAGGGGCTGCAGGGGGGGTCGGGGAGGGGGGCTGCAGGGGGTGTCATGGAGGAGGGGGGGCAGGGGGGGGTTAGGGAGGGGGAGGGCTGCAGGGGGTCGGGGAGGGGTTGGGGCAGTGCAGGGGGGTTAGGGAGGGGGCCGTGCGCGGGGGGTCGGGGAAGGGGAGGGGCTGCAGGGGGCTCGGGGAGAGGATGGGGGGTGCGGGGGTCGGGGGAGGTGGGGGGGCCGTGCAGGGGGGTCGGGGAGGGTGGGGGCCGTGCGAAGGGGGGGTCGGGGAGGGGGAGGGGCTGCAGGGGGTCGGGGAGGGGGAGGGGCTGCGGGGGGTCGGGGAGGGGGAGGGGCTGCAAGGGGGTCAAGGAGGGGGGTGGGGCAGTGCAGGGGGTCGGGGGAGGGTGGGGGCATGCGGGGGGTCGGGGGGAGGGGGGGGGGATGCGGGGAGGGGTCGGGGAGGGGGAGGGGTGCAGGGGGGATGTCGGGGAGGGGGGGGGCTGCAGGGGGGGTCGGGGAGGGGGGCCGCAGGGGGTGTCGGGGAGGGGGAGGGGCTGCAGGGGGTTCAGGGAGGGGGTGTGGGGCTGTGCGGGGGGTCGGGGGAGGGTGGGGGGGCAGGGGGGGTCGGGGGGGGGGAGGGGCTGCAGGGGGGGTCGGGGAGGGGGGAGGGGCTGCGGGGGGGTCGGGGGGGAGGGGAGGGGCGGGGGGGGTCGGGGAGGGGGGATGCGGGGGGTGTCGGGGGAGGGGGAGGGGCTGCAGGGGGGTCGGGGAGGGGGGTGGGCTAGTGATTAGTGGCATTTTTCGTCTTGATTTTTGTTTCAAGTGAATATGCATATTCTAGTTTTCAAACAGATGCGCACTTCTTCTGATCTTCTTGATCAACTTCTCAAATAATCTTCTATAACACCCACATTTACCAACTTTATTTTTGTCTTCCATAAAGAAATTGGACATATAAAATTGATCCTAACTCTACCTTCATTAGCTTATGAATTTAAGCTTACATATTTGGGAAGAGCTTGTTGATAACCACTTAAGATCCAACGTTCTAATTTCTTTGACATAATGTTATTGGATTATTCATACTTTAATGTAATTTGTTTAATCATGCGCAGTTTTAATTTCTTGCATTTTAGGTAATCATGTCTAATCCTAAGTGTCGCGGAGGCCGAGGTTGCTTAGGTGGAAGCCAAGGTCGTGGGACTTTGATTCCGATGCAGCTTTTTCAGTCACCAGAAGTAGAAGGAAGCCAGAACCCTGTAGTAGAGACACAGGGAGATGATTCACAGGCACGTGACATTGGTAGCCACGTACCGGAGACTCCGAACATTCATACGGAGGAAGGTGAAGGTTCGAACCGTGCACCAAGAAAGGTTTTAAGCCCTACTGGATTATGGTAAGTTCGTAAGCTACTATATGCTTCATGATACACAAATATGCAATGGTATTCACAATTCACGTGTTTGTTTGGTTTTCAATTCAGGTTCGATGATAACAAGGTTAGTGGGTCCATCACTGACATTTTCTAGGGCCATTTTCGACAACCTTGGTTCAATTACAGTGAGGTCGACAATGCAACAAAGACGCATTGGTGGAACATATTCACAGTATGTATGAATCGAATTATGAAAAATTTCATTGATTATATTACTTTATTAATATCTTTGTTTAATGTTTGACTAAAGGGTATTTACGGATGGGCTCCTGAGTTAGAAGGCCTAGTGAGGAAGGATTACAAGAAAAAAGCTTCATTTCGTCTGAGAGACTTGCGATACTGGGTGGTTAAGAAAGTCAAAGAAAGGCCGAAATGGTTGGGGGAGACGATCTACGAAGACATGAAGAAGAGAAGTGAAGACCCAACATTTCGGGAAAAATCTGAACAGGCGAAGAAGAACCGAAGAGGTGGCTCCCTGTCTAATCCAATTGAGCCGTCACACTTTCAGGGTTCTATTTCGGTGGCATAGCATGCTAGGAAGATGGTAAATATGTTTCATATCTACTAGTTAGTGTAATTTACATTTCATTTTCGGTATGAGTAAAAAATTAAGCCTTTGTTCAACAATGTCTACAGGCAAAGAGTAAAGGAGGAGTACTCCCTACTGCTCCCGAGTTGTTCTTGAAGACTCATTTCAAGACTGTTCCTGGAAAAGGAGAAATCCCAGCAAACAAGAAAGCAAAGCAAATCTCGGTACATACTTCTAAACATATATTTATAGGCAAATATGATTGAAAAGTTTGGTGCAAGTTTAGTTAGAACCAAATATAGGCCATTTTGGCCAATTTAGGCCATTTCACTTGAAATTGAATGAATACGAGTAGTTTGATGCTAGTTTAAGTTATAAACACCTCAAACATCATATATATAGTTAGTTTAATGTGATTGTAAGTTGTTTTGATTGAAAATACACAAAATAGGAAAGTTAGAACCAAATATAGGCCATTTTGGCACTTTATATTATTTGAATATGAGTATATTTAACCAAATGCGGGAGACATACAATAAGAAGCTCGGATCATTGTACCACTCGGGGGTCACAAACAACCCCCGATCTCGTTGTATTGGGAGACAAATTGGGGGGACGAACAGAGGAAAAGTTCAGGGGTTGTGTCAGGGAGATCATTTGTACTACAACTCTGCATCAGGGCGAGGAGATGGTGGCTCTTCACAACCATATGAGCCGTCCATTTTTTCTCAGATTGAGGCGCAAGTGGAGGCAAAGGTCGCTGCACGGATGGGAGAGGTGGAGGCAATGGTCGCAGCACGGGTGGAAGAGTCACGTCGGGCCCTCATCGAGGAAATGATGAGGAACATGTCTAGTTTCGGCCACATGTTCTCGGGTTGCAACCCGGGCCCCACTCCACAACGCAGACTTAAGATGACCCAGGGGTTTGGTGGTGGCGGTAGTGCTACGAGCCACCCTTGACAAAGTGTAGTTTTTTTTGGTTTTGGCAACTAGGTAACTAACTTATAGTTGGATATAGTTAGTCTAACTATTTTCTTGTAGTGTAAATACTTATCGGCATCTCGCTTCGTTTCTTGATGTGTCGGGTTTTTTTTTTTCAACCCGACTTCTACTTTATTTCCCGACACCGGGATCTATTTTGCGTACATATATTTAATCTAGGTAGTTTGTCTAACTATAGACATTTAGTGTCTATATTTATCGGCATCTAGCTTATTATTTTCTAGCTTTGTCGATATATATTTTTTGTAAACACCGACATCTACTTTATTTCCCGACATCGGGATCTATTTTGTGTACATAAATGTAATCTATTTCATGTAATTATACAAGTATCTATGTAAATTTTAATATATATCAAAATTGCATAATTTTGTAATTGAAAAAATTTAATGCGATGGAGAAACAGCTTTAGCGTGGTATATTTAGGTGCAGCTGTGCAGGTACAGGTTTAATTATTACTAGTCTTATATGCACGCGATGCGTGCGAAATTGCTAATTACAATTATATATACGCGATGCATGTGAAAGCGGGTAGAAAATTAATTTAATTGCTAATTACATTTAATAAATCAAGGATTTTAAATTTTTTAATCAATTTATCCCACTATATTAGGAATTTTTTTTTTTCAAAAATTTAGTCGAAAGGGAAGTAATTGACTAAGTTGTAGATTTTTGTTGTTTTCTTTTTGTTATGCCATTTTTTTTATCTTTTTACTTTTTTAATTAATTAGATATTAACATCCCTTTTTATTTTTAATTTTCTATTTTTTCATGTCCTTTCCTGTTGCCATATATAATCTTACATCTACCCTAACCAAATACGAAGTTGATTTGAGCACAATATCTCATAAAGTGAAATATGATATCATCTCTATTATATTAAGCAAACTTCTCAATAATACAACAACATAACACCAAAGTATAATAAATAAATATGTAATATAGTATCATTCAACAAAAGAGCAACAAACAATATAAAAAAATAGCTTATAAGATACTCTAAACAGTATCATAATATGAAAACTTTGAGGGAGATATTTTAATGCAATTCAACTTTACACCACTTCCATTAATATTCTCAAATGAAACTTTCAATTTTTTACCACTGTCTTGCGTGAGATCAGTTCAAGTGGGCCCTTTTAGATGTTGTGTTGTTCGCTTGATGGCTGGACCCTATTCATAGTATTTGGGTTGAGATATTATAAGGTTCTCAAATCTCTCTTTCTCCATATTGTTCGGCACCCCAATTCTTATGAGCTACTCACCTCTATCTAAACCTCCGCCATACTCATGACAGCCACCACCAATCGACACCTTCGCTTCCTGTACCACCAGCTTTATTCTTTCTATGTCGTCCTTCTCTATATTTGGTTCTTTCTCTCTCTGTAAATGGAAAGTTAATAATTGGAGATAAGAGGAAGAAATGTTTACTTCATAATTGGAGCATTTTGGGTCAATTAAAGCAGTGAGAGGATATTCCATGAGGTGAGTTTAGCAATAATTCCATTTTTTTGCATGCGAGGAAATTTCATTCGTGTATTTATTGGAGATTTTCAGTGTCGTGGAATTATTATTCCCTGAATTTTTTTTTTTAAGAAAACACTGTAAATATTCCATGGAAAGTAATTTTTTTTTGTTCGAATTATTAATTCATTTAGAAGATCGATTTTTTTCGAATAATAAATGGTTTTCCTATTTTTTTTTTCTTAAATACTTTTTCTTTAAAAAAAAGGTGAATTTGAAGAAAAGTTTCATTCGATTAGAATTTTTTTTATTTTTTCTTTGATTTTCTAGTAAAATGATAATTCTGATGAGAATGCTAATTAGAGCAGAATTCTATTTCCAAAAAAAAATTGAATAAAAATGTCTGGGATGAAGTATTTGTAGTAAAATAAATAAATTTTTGAATTGGAGGAGGTTTAATTATGAGATTCAATATGGTTGTTGTTTGTGAGGAAAGTGAACTAATATGTGATAAAAGGGATTTTCTAACAGTGACTAACCTGATAACCCAATTATTTTTGCTTGCAATTAGACACCAACCTTCTCATTGGTTTATGATTCGGTTGCAAGTGCCTTTCCTGTGCTGCTATTTACTTGAGGATTTATGCGTGATTACAAACCTGAATAAAACGCACACAAAAACCGCTATCAATTCATATGATTTGTTGTTGTGAACTATTTTAGTATTGTGCAGAGAATTAAGAAATACCTTTTAATTCAGTGATGTATCTAGTCATCAATTTTCGCATCCTTTGGATTGTGAACAATACCCTGCATAAATTTCACACCAAAAGAAAATGAATGACGTTCTATGTATATTTTGATCACATCACTATTTTGATCACACCAAAAGGAGTAATTACCTGATCTTGGATGAATTATGACTTTCTACTTTGTGCTACAGGTAGTTTCGTGTGTTTTTCAGAAAACTGGAGGGATAAGTTGCGATGATTGTAATGGAAATCAGAGGAAATGAAGAAGTAGGGAAACTGGCGTTGTTGCAGTTAATGTTTTAGCATATATTTAGGAATTATTTTGGTGGTTATTGGTTACAGTTTTTGGTGGCTGCCCTAATATTTTTCCACGTTGGTTTAGTTAGTTTTCTTGTATGTGTGTTTTTCTTTTCTTTTTTTTCTTTAGAGGATTTGTTGTAATTTAGCTAAATTAAGGAGGGTAAAATGGGGGTTTTAATATTTTTGGTGTCCTACCCCTCTTCCCATATAGAATAGAGATTAAGAACAATAGAATTTTAAATAATATTATTTTGTAAGAACAGCGACGGTTAAACAATAAATCAACGACGGCTAGGCAGTCGCTGTAAGGTTCTCTATGCACCCATTGAAACGAAATCAACGACTGCTTTAACATCTTAGCGACCGTTTTAAACAGACGTTGATTATTCGAAATCAACGACGGTTTATAACAGTCGCTGGAACAACGACGGTTTAGAACAGTCGCTGGAACAACGACGGTTTAAAACGGTCGGTGATCCAGCGACTGTTATAAACCATCGCTGACCTGCCGTCTGCTTTAAACAGTCGTTGACTGGGTATCAACGTCGGCTTTTATAAACCGTCGCTGATTGTCCTTAAACCGTCGTTGAATATATCACCGACGGCTTGACAGTCGTTGATTCTTGTATCACCGACCATCTTTTTACCGACGGCCATTTAACGAAGGTTAGCCGTCGTTGATTATTCAGCGACGGCTTTTTAGGCTACCAACGACGGCTAAAAGCCGTCGTTAATTGGCACTTTTCTTGTAGTGATAGAACATAAAACCATCTCCAACTATTAGTTAAAACTTCTGATTGAGTTGATCCTCTAATAACATGGTAGGAAAGCCAACGTGACTAAAAGGTCACATATAAATGGAGCGTGATAAAATATAAAACCAATCTTTGCTTTGGTCCTCTGGCACTCCCTAAACTCAAAGATATGAAACTTGATAGTATCTCAGCATAATTATGAAAACAACTAAATTAAATAGTTATTACAACATAAGCTAAAGTAATTAGGTGATAAAGTAGAAATACAAGATTAACAATAGATTGCATTTTACAAAAGTAAACACACATCAGCTGAAATACACGAACAAACTTCAACATTAGCAGAGCTAACTCTCAACCATCAATCGAACCCTGCAAAATAGATGAATCTTCACCCCACCAGGACATGTTCGAAGACTAAAAACAGGTCAGCTTACGCTGCTACACAAGTTCCACCAGTTCCAAAGTAATAAAGTGGATGAAATTACATTATATTTCTTTATTAACCCAAAATAGAATACTTATACTTCTCAAAAATACGTTTATACTTACTCAAAAATACATTTATGCTTTCCTTAAACTTCCATAGAAATACGGTCTAGATTCCAGAGTTATATTCTGAAGACTTATCTCAAGATTCCAAATATCATTCTCAAATCATAACAGAGGGGCTAGGCCATGTCTCCAGACTTTTAAGGAAACTCTCCCTAAATTTTAATACTCTGCTTGTAAGATTTTTAGATCATGACCTTACATAATGAGTTTACATTCCATAATCACATAATGAGCAACTCGCTCCACAAATGTTGTTCATCACTACTCTCGTAGCTAGGTGTGTGCAATTGTGGACCGGACCGGCAAAAAAACCGAAACCGAAACGAGACCGAATCGGTGGCTGTCGGTTCGATCCCCAGTCCTCAAAGTTTTGGAATCTGGTTTTTCGGTTCGGTCCGATCTAAAATAAAACCGGATTTTTCCTGTTCGGACTGGAAAAACCGGTTACTTTTAAAAATGCTTTTTATATTTTATTTTTATTCAAAAGTTTCATTAAAATTATGAGATTATATTAAAATTATTATTAATATAAAAGTTTCATGAAAGGATCAGCTTAAAATAGTTCATGAATTAGTATTAGGAAGAAGCAAAAAAGAAGCTCTTTAAAAGAAAAAAGAAAAAAACGAAAAAAAATTTGAAAAATTCAAAAAATCCGATCCAAAACCGGAACCGGACGGACTGGGCAGGTCTGGACCGGATCCGGTACCGGACCGGACCCGGTCCAGAAAAATCTGTGATTTCGGTTCCGGTCCGGTGCACACCCTTGCTCGCAGCTACTTTCCCCATAAAACAAAACTTTTGCTTATACTTAATTCATAAAACTCAAATACTTTTACTTAATTCATAATACTCTATAGCTTAAATGTCAATCATACTTTTGAAACAGGATTTGTCATGCCGAGTTCCTCCTACTTACAGAATGAAAGGGTTTACAATAGAGGGTCTGTTTATCAAATATCAACGGTAACATAGAAGAGTTGTTCTTCGAATTAGGCCATCACAAAAGGCAAAAACGAGATGGATAATGACATGCAAAGTTTATACAGTAAGGCTTTTTAGAGTATGGTATATTTATGTTAGTTTATGAATATACATGATTTGTAGAAACTCAAGATACTTCACGATTTAGGGGTTGTTGTTTAGACGAAACAAACTACAATGAAAATTTAGGTTTACATGCATGGAAAGGAAACTTAATTGTTGTCCAAGAAAATGGTATAACTTTTCTTTAGGGATTTTTCAAGTTACTTGTATGAGTGGTTTACGATATTGGTATTGTAAAGTGAGTTAACTTATTCGATTTTCAAGGGAACATAAACCGAGTTTCCCAGGCCAAATCCTTAGCATTTATAGGTGAAAAAATCAAGGTTTAGCTTAAGGATAATCTCATCAAATTCCACAAGTGTTTAGGCTTGGAAATGGAAGCATAAAATTGTATTAACAATCGGTCAATTAGAATTTAGGGGAACTTGTCATGCAAATTAGTATAATTCTATTTTATTAAGTAAAAATCACATGCAACTCGATTAACATGCCAATCATACTTCAAAATATTCATAAATTTTCATAATCAAATCCTCAAAATCAAAGCTTTAAAAACAAAGTTAAGTTGTGGTTCTTGTGTACCTTAAACCATTGCTTATAACTGAAACTTCTTCATCCAGAACTCAAACTTTTCCTTAATGAACTCCACAATCTTAAACATGACATACATGTATTATTAACTCAAAGATCGGTTAAACAACCGGTTGAACAAAACTTACCTTGTTTGAATTTTTGCTTGTTTTCTTCTTAAATACCTCGAACTAACACTCGCCCAGTAACAATAAACACTTGGATGATCCAAAATTAGGATTGCATGCAAGGACCCAGAGCAAATAAGCAAGAAAATTGGCTGAGAATGAAGCCAAAGTGACTCGCTAAAATACTCGTAGGATTAGCGAGTTTTAGAGAGGAAGAGAAAGAGTGATTTGTGAGAGGTTTGTGTAACTTAAATCAGCTGAAAAAAATTGGGGAACCTTGGTCCCTATATATAGAGGAATGGGTAAGGCAATTCAAAAATTTAGGTTAAGTAGAAAGGATAAAATGGTCATTTCACAACTTAGGGTTACACTAGAAATTTCTGGTCTTTCTTAGCTCTTAATCCTTTTTAAATTAATCTTTGAACCCTTATTACTTATAAACTAATCCCCAAAATATGTATCATACTTTAATTAAGAAATCTAGGCCTAATTAACCCTTAATTTATAATCACATAATATCTCAAATTTAACACCGATATTAGCTCAAAATCTCAAACCTCCAGAACGATGCTTAACGTTCTTAATATAAATCACACATAATATTCACATTATAGACAAAATTGACATATGAAATCATTTGCAATTTTTTACTCCACAAAAGTCACAACAGATTACGTACTAATTAGTATGTTAATAAATTTCGATTATCAAAATAATTTCAATTTCAAAAGTGAGGCTATTACAATAGGAGGTTCCACAATATCCGGAGGCACTCTTCCATATTTTACCAGCTGAAGAAAGGGAGCAAAAGATTCTAACTAAATCCAAAAATCAAGGCATGAAGGTATCTAAGAGTGTCGTTGGGATTTAGCTATAAAAGGAGGAAGCTTATTGAAGAAAGAACACAAAGCATTAACCAGCACACCATTGAATATATTCTAAGTTTTTTTCTACAATTAGAAACCTCAGTTGAGTGTAATTAGAATAACATTTCTCTCATTTAATCTTCCACTGCAAATTGGTGACTATTCTTGGCGAGGAATATTAATTTTATTTAGTGGATTGGTGGACTCATTGTACCCACGGTTTTTACCCATCTTCATTGGTGTTTTCTACGTCACTATCTCTTGTGTCTCTTTTATTTTATTGCTCTTAAAAATTTACTTGCATATTCATTTGCATCATCATAATCATCCATTAGTTTAATCGTTACTATCTCGAGTCAATTGACATTGTTAGGCTAAAATAGACATAAACAATAACTCTACTTATGAGTTGGCATACAAGCTCCACCAACATCAGGATGACTACTCACGTCAGAGACGCATGCATCTTTCACAACATTTAAATCCAGTCATACCTCCGCAAGATTCATAAAGAGATCATTATGTTCTTTCTAGCATACAAACTCCTCCAGCATCTGGGTAATCACCATGAAGTACACAACATAATCCTTCACAACATTTTAATCTATTGAAGCTTCCACAAAGTTGATAGGCGATGTTAGAGCAATTGGTGATAATTAGAAGTAATTAAAAAGGAATTAAACAAGCAAACGAGAAAATTTGAACACAAAAAGACACAAGATTTGGGAGGTGAGAAAATCCTTCAAGCAATTACTTACGATTGCTCAAGACCTGTTGCAATTGTTTCTCCTCAAACAACCCCTCAACTTGAAAGTTCCCCAAATCATAAATTTACTATTCTACTAGATGCTTCTTTTTGCCTTGCTACTTGTCATGCAGGAATGGGAGTTAAAGATAGTTCGGGTAAATGGATTGAAGGGCATTGTGGGAATGTTGTGAGCAATGATGTTGATGTGTCTGAGATCATAGCCATTATGGAAGCCATAAAATGGATTAACAGGAAGGGTTGGGATGACTGCATCATTCTATCAAATTCAATGGTAGCAGTGGCCAATATCAATTGAGAAGCTAAAATCAAAGGCAGATACACTAATGCGACAATGAAGCTGGTTCAAAAAGTTGAAAGGGAGCAGACAAGGGTATTAGATATTTTGGCCAAGTCAGTTCATAAGGGGAAGTCAATGTATTCCGCCATTTTTGCAATCCACATTAGGAGGAATTACATATCGGCTTAGATTATATTACCTTTGAACATTTATGTGTATGTTGTAATTTAGGGGAAGATGATCCCCATGGTACTTTGGGTAATGTGTAAGATTATTTTTAGCTATAATATATTGCTCCATTGAACCCAAAAAAAATTACTTTAAGACTATAAAAGCCACCCAAAGAAGGAGAATGTATTGCCTTGAAAAAGAATTAGTCTTTATAAGAGGATTACACAAATCTCTCACTAAGCATAAGTGTTAAGCAAGCAGATGAACTTCATAAACCCTAGCTTTCTCTCTCCTAATGAAAACACTCAAATTCAGCAAAGGGTAGTATATATATGCCAAGAATTTAAAACAATCCAACAGTTGAGATTAGGAATGGCAATGGATCCTGGACCCGCTCCAGATCTGTGGATCTAGATCCATTCTATAGGATCCAGATTTTTGAAATTTTGGATCAAGCGGATCCTGATCCAGGAAATGTTGGGTAGGATCTCATTTTTGAGATACTGATCTGACCCGTGGAACCGTTTTATATCTTGAAATAATATAATTGTACGTATAGTTAAGTAATAACATATTTTTATGATAATTGAAATAGTCTCGTTAATGTTCTTTTGATGTGAAAAGAACTAAGTGACCGATAATTCTATTTACAATAATAATTTTTGAGGCGTTCCATTTTTTTCAAGCAAAAAAAAATTATTTGGATCCTCATTCAGATATGTGGATCTGCGAATCCAATGGATCTTGATTTGGATCTGGATTTGACTTTTTTGGATCCAACGGATCCCGGTCGGATCTGGAGCCATGTATAAAATATATATGGAACTGGATCTAGATCCATTATGATCTGGTCCAAATCCGACTCGTTGCATCCCTTGCATGGGCAGATCCAGCGTGGGTTCAACTGAACCCACGTGGATCCGCGGGAAAAACTGAATTTTACAGTAACAGAGAAAAGGTTTATATGGTGAAGCGCTGAATTATTCTCCCACTATATGTAGTATGGTTCAGTGGTATTGTCCGCGTGAAGCATAAGTCTTGGGTTTATGCTTTAACGTCGCAAAGTCCCGGCAAGATGATCTTTATTTTTTGTCTTTCCCCTTTTTTTACCTCCCTTTGTTGTTTATTACTACTTTCTTGGCAGTAAGAGGATGTTTATATTTTGTCTTTTTTTTCCCTCTTTTTACCTCCCTTTGTTTTTTATAACTACTTTCTTGGTTCTATTTTCCCAATATCTTCTAATCCTCTAGCTTTCTTTTTAATACATTAACAGGAAATGAATTAATCTAATTTTACTTTTCCACCAATTTTCTTGTTTAAGCAATCAATTATCGATAGCATTAATAATTTATTAGCCAAACTATATTACAAGGACTTTATTGTTGCTGAATTGTTAATTATTTATTTTAGATTTCATTTTTTGTTGATTGTTAATACAATTTTTTTCTTTGTTTCACGAGTGAGAGTTTTTAGAGTTTCTACCACTTATTTACCTGAAGACAAATTATCAAAATTAATCAATATAAGTTAAAACAAACAGAGCTTTAATTCAGTGGTTGATTGAATAAAGATTAATATATGCGGTGAGATTATGTCCTTTTTAATACTTAATTTGAAATTAATAGTTGGAAATACATATTTTTTTCCTCATTGAAAGATTAAAATTGAAAGATATTGGCGACTCAAAATACAATCAATCAGCATAAGTGTCTTTAACGCCTTTGAATATAAGTATTAATATTAAAATTTCGCCGCACGCTTCGCATGCAAGTAAGGCTAGTTTTGGCTCTATGTTTGAACAAGTTCGAACCCACGTGGTTCAATTCCTAGATCCGCCACTGATACCTTGTTGAGATTTGATCTCAACCCAAATAATCGCGTGCAACTGGGTTTGCTCGCCCATGCTTGGCGCTCCCTTGCCTTGGCGCAAAGCCCAAAATACAATTGGCCAAATTGCAAACGGAAGAGTACCGGCCTGGGCCCACCCTCCTGGGGAGTTTCTAACAGAAGCAACTACCATCGTGTTGTGGAAGACCGCCAGCTCGGGCAACAAGGCTTCTCGCGCCTCCTTCGAAATCCTTTGTGAAACAATGCTAGAGCAACGAGTCATATCCAAAAATAAGCACTCCGAAACAATTGTTGAACAAACTCCCCCCTGTATCTGGATAATCTCTATCAACTTCATATCTTTTTTTTTGGTAAGTAAGTATCAACTTCATATCTTAGTCCTTCAAAACATTGATATCCGGCGATGCCTCCGCAAAAGCGATTTTACATGTTTGTCTCATGCAAATTCCACTTGCATCTGAGTAGCTGCTTTGGAAATGCATTCTAATCCTATGCATCATTGAGATGCAGCTATGCCTCCACAAGATTGTTGAACGCTCCTGCATGTTCGTTCCCCAACAGAATTTGGGGTTTTGCTAACCTTTTTCCGCCCATATTGAAATTAAGCAATAGTTATAAGATTCATAGCTTGTTGGCGTGGTAGCAAACCTAGAAATTAAATCCTTAACTTGCAATAAAACTTCCTATATTTTTGCTAACTAATAACCAAGAAACAAAATTTATGCATCCACTTATAATTCCATTATTTATGTCAAAACAAGAGAAACTAACATTTATTTACCTTAAACCACCATTAAGAAGGCACAAAATTTATGTATAATAAATCAAACAAAAAAATGCCTATAATTTATACATATGCATCTATCCAAGATTCCAAGTTATGGTTTCTATTAGAGTTGTGTATGGGTCGGGCTGACACGAGGACTATCCCACCTCGAGACGACTTCGACCCAAACAAGCCCGAACCCGCTACTAGCCCAACCTTGTACGAGATGCCCGATGGTTGGTTGTGGGTCGCCTCAAGGACTCATTTAAATTTTGTACCGAGCCCATCAAGAGCATGACAAACCACCTTGCCTCTTTGCTTGCTTAATTATTTCAACAAAAATGAAAGATATATATGATTTATAAGGGGGACGCTCGCACGACACACATAACAAGATGTGTGTAGCCCACTCTTTTGAAATTTTGGCACAACTTCAGTTCGAAACAAATTTTTTTTGGCCTGTTCTATGCACGACCAGATTTAACACGAGACTAGCTGGCATACCAAACCCTTGCACAGCTCTAATTCCTAGCTCTTTCACCACAAGAAAAAAGAAGTGTAAACAATTACAGCAAATTCTCATTGAATCACCTGACTCAAAAATTAAAAATTCCGACTTGATAGAGTATAAAAATATTCCTAGAACTCCAATCATCAGCTTAAACTTTTGGCTGATTTGGTCCATTGACATGGTACCAGAGTCAGCGTGACATAAAGGTCAGGGGTTCAAATCTCATCCACGCCTTCTTTTCTAAGTGGAATATTTAGCGCCAGGTATGAGGGAGACTTTTGCTGCATCCACACTTCAAACCCAATGAGCTCTCGCATTAGGGGGTGTGAAAGATTATAAAACTATTCCTGATACTCTAACCATTAGTTTAACCTTTTGGTTGAGTTGGTCAATTTTTATACTCTTTCACAAGTCTCCTTCATACCACAAGGGAAAAAAAGTGCAAAAAGTTAGTGCAAATTTTCATTGACTCAATTTTTAAAAATAAAAAATTGTTAAAAGATATTGCGATCTTTCATCAAATCCAATTCCGTGGCAGCAACAATCATCGAAAATGGCACATATTAATTAGTAGCAAACGCAAGCTGTCCGTGACGCAGAACACATAAATTTAAGTTATCGTACAAATAAAGTCGTATTTCCTCAAACTCTGAAGTAGTAGAGAATTATTATTTTTGTTTTCTTGCGGAAAAGTCGTAGAGAATTATTTATGCATTGCTTTAAATTTTAATTATAGTGCGCTACGGACTACGGAGTACTATAAATAGTACTAAGGTGGTGCACGAAATTTAGCATCAATTATCTAGACTGTTTACTTCTCAAACATACAATAACACACAAAATGGGTAAGACTTCAATCAAATCTTTCGTGTCCGTGGTCACGATAGCGGTTTTGGTGCTTATAGTATCAGGTAGTTTTTCTCGTATCCTCGCAAGTTTAAAAATACTTCATCCGTTTTTTTTTAAACGCAACAGTTTTTATTTTTGGCAGTTTTAAATTAAATGCAACAATTTCCTTCTTTCTATTTTTGATATGATTTTTACCCCTAAATTACCAAAGTGTCCTTGTTAAAAAACTTAAAATACATATTATATTACCCAAATCAAATTAAGTACAAACCTAATCAGAATTAATCTATCTAAATTAATCTAACCCACTACCCACCACCATTTCTCTCTCCTCCATCCTCCATCATTCTATCTCTCCTCCATCCTCGATCACCATTTTTCTCTCCACCACCACCTCATCGTCACCATTATCGCCGGCGTCCGTCCTCTGTCCTCCGTCCTCTACCACCCACCACCATCATCATCACCTTCGATCTCCTCCCCCACCCGTCCAAAACAACCGATAACTTCGTTCCAACCCAAAACCACCTTTGCTCCACCACTCGCGTTCGTCCTCTTCCTTCGTTCCAACTGAAAACCGCCAGCGTCCGTCCTCTGTCCTTCGTTCCAACCGAAAACCGTCGGTGCTCCATCTTCCTTCGTTCTCTCTCCTCGATTTCTCTCTCTTCTCGATCTGCATCTCTCTCTATCCGATCCCTTTCTCTGGTCTTCAAGTTGTTGTGGTGGTGGAGTGGGTTTTGATGGCGTGGTCGATTCGGGATTTGGTTGGATTTAGGTGGTGTTGGCGGTGGATTTCGGTGGTGTTGGTTGGGGGTTGTGGGGTTGACGGTGATGGGGGTTTTGGGACTTCGATCTGCAGTTGACGGTGGTAGTAGTGGTCGTTTTCAGTTGGGGTTTTGTTGTGGTGGTGGTTGATCTTTTTTTTTTGTGGGTGGATGTAAGGTTGGTGGTTGGTGGTTGGCGGTAGTTTGTACTTGTAGTTTTTAGTGTGGTTGCTGACAGTGGCAGTGGCGGTGTGTGGGTGCTGGCAGTGGCAGTGGTGGTGGTTTTTTTGTGGGTGGATGTAAGGCTGGTGGTTGGCGGTGGTGGGTGCTGGCAGTGGCGGTGTTAGTGGTGGTTGCTGACTGTTGGTGATGGTTGCTGATGGTTTTTTTTTCTTTTTGGACCCACTTTATCTCTCCACTTAAACTTAATCACATGCCTCTCCCTTTTTTTAATCACCACTTAAGAAATTTCAACTAAGAGTCCGTGCCCTCTAAATTGTTGCGTTTAAAAAGAAACGGAGGTAGTATGTTTCAAATATGCTCCATGTCTTAACTCTTAATTTAAGATAATATTGTGGACATCCTTCCTCATAGAATATAAAATCAATTTTGGATTATCAACTATCAGCTTAAACTTTTGTTTGAATTAATCATCTAACGTGTTATAGGAGCCAGTGTGACGAGAAGGTCACAGGTTCGATCTCATCCACCTATTAAGGAAAAACATATATAATTATGTCTCCCAGGCCCTCTAAAAATTAAACTATATGCTTTCCTCCTAACTAAATCCATTCTAGGAAACTTGATTAACGTTACCCTTAATCTTTTTTCATATTCACAAAAATTGATAATAATATTGGTCTGAATTCCAGGGTTGGAAAATAATGAGCAACCTCCCATGTGTCGGAGAGAAACAGAAATTTGCGTAGGGTACGGTGAATACAGTTGTTGCGAAGGGCTAAGCTGTGTACTTTGGACTGAACACCTTCCTCTTGGTGGTGGAATATGCACGCCTTCAGGTCAGACACCACAACCACCACAAGATGAGTGTCAAAAGAGACTTCAACTTTGCACGTTTTATGGTGATTATCAATGTTGTAAGGGATTGATCTGCATTATTGATGCCAACCTTCCTCTTGGTGTTGGAATATGTAAGTGAATGACTGAGTCCATACATGTGTGAAGCAAGGGCTAAGCAATAACCGTATAATTATTGTTCTGATTATTAATGAGTGGATCACTATGTAATTTTCGTTTCTTTCTCTCTCTTCGTCATTATTCTTGTTTTACCAAGTGTTGTCGATTGAGTATATTATTGTTACTACTATTATTGTTGCCACTCGTTTATTCAAGCTTTTGGGGTTTAATAAATTTGAACTATATGTATTTGACCTTTATAAAGTCTCGAATCCGTACAAAATAAAATTGTCATCAGATTAGCGCTTTTCTTCAAGTAAAGATAAACTTTTTTTTACATCGCGAAAATTTGCATTATTTAAAAATTGGAATTACAACCTAATGCTATTATAGCTAAACATGAAACATAAAGCAAAAAACATTAAGGTGAGCTTCACTTGCTCTTACATAACGTACTAAGAGAAACCAACTTGTTGCTGATCTAGTCCAAATAAACCTTATCTTGGGCGATTTTTGGTCGGTTTGGGTGATGTGTCTTGGAGAAAAAGACCTAATATAATGTGAAAGAGTCTGTTGAGATGCTCAACCCAGACGATCTTCAGAGAGATATTGCTGCATTTCATCTTGTTGAATCCTTTGTTCACAAGATGATAAATCCCAAGGTACTTGAGCAAACATTTCTTCCTGGGATTCTACTGATGGAACTACCAAAGAAGCCATATCCTTTGGTGACTTCT
Source organism: Beta lomatogona (assembly GCA_947646795.1). Lineage (NCBI taxonomy): Eukaryota > Viridiplantae > Streptophyta > Magnoliopsida > Caryophyllales > Amaranthaceae > Beta > Beta lomatogona. The sequence continues at coordinate 8,203,573 of CANSNZ010000023.1, read as the reverse complement.
GACCCTGCTTTGACGGTACCTAGAGTTTTGTCCCGTAAGGCTGAAACTCAAAATGCGTGGAGGTCGAAACTTACCCCAATTCAAATTGGAGGGCCTCCAAAAAGATGCATTTTCTATGTGTGATGACTCCCGAAGTCATCACATGAACTTGGGGAGAATTAGCTTGATTGAATTTGCCCGGTCTTCGGATCTGGAGATTCGACCCTGCAATTCCAAAACCAAAAGATCGAACTACAACACACATAATTCCTGACTTAGACGGAGAACTGCCTCTCATCTTACTCAACACTCGGACTCCTACAGCTACTTGAACCAAGCAATGGCAAATTCCAGGAGCAACTTCACTATAGATCGGATTTCCTAGATTATTACTCGTCGTAGGAAACCAAGATTATCCTTCTAAAGCCCACCTAGCATTACTAAATATCACCCTAGCACAACCATGAACTACATGGCAAGGATAATTGAATCTGGAGACGACTAAACTAAAACTGAAAACTGAAAACATAACGTAAATAAACTAAAGAACTAATCATCATAACCAACGGACGACCTTTGACGACGAGGCTTCACTACACGAACAGGTGAATAGCCTTCTAAGTAGCCACCCACTAATCGACAAGTCCTTGGCTACACTAGTTCTTGCACTCAGGTGGTGACGTTCACAGGTGAACCAACCAAACCTGAGCAAACCTAAGCCACAAAACCAACAAAACCCAAATAGGAGGGAATGGGGAAGAACTGCACGCAGGTGGCAGCTACGCGTGCTTCACGCTACTTCTCTGGCGAACCGACCGACCTAATCCATAAAGTAACAACAACCACAAACACAGGGTCCGGGGAAGGGGAAGGGAACGACGATACACCGGGGAATAGGGAAGCTAAGGGGAGACACGAGGAAGGGAAACCTAGGGGACGACAAAATGGGGGAACGTGGAAGGGGTGGGAAAGGGAGACTCGCAAACGCTAGGGGTTAGGGGAGGGGGATACACGCGAAACGAGGACTGGGAGGGGGAAAGGGGAAGGGGAACTAACCTATGCTACGAACTAGGGGACAGGGGGCAGGCTTGCCAACGACTGGTTGAGCGACACACGCTCAAGCCAGCCACCAGTGAGCCTGCATGGGCGGCGAGTGCTTTAGGCTTTCCTTTAGGGTTTGTGTTTTGGGGGAAAATATAGAGAGAGAAGTGTTTAGGATATGTTGATGCAAGCGATAAACTTTTTATTAAAGCTTAGTATATGTCCGAGATGCCATTTAGACAATGAAAATGTAGAGCATTTGTGCGGCATTGTCCATCTTCCTATGATATCTAGAATCTTCCTGATGCCCCATGCTTCAGGAACTCAACTTCCTTTCTTGAATTAAGGTAAATCTCTCGTGTAATGGAATTTTGCGGTAGAGTGGAAGGTTTATTCCCTTACGTGTGTCATGAAATCTGGAAAGATAGAAACAACTGTGTTTCCAATGGCAAAAGCCATCAAATATCCTTTTCGAAGCGAGCCAGTGGTACATAGGACTTTTGGGTGGCTTATCAGAACCTCCCTCCAACCCCCTTCTCTACTTCGAGGCTGCTCTACCCTCATAACACTCTCATGATACATGTTGACGCTTCTTTTATTGGTCCCTTAGTCCCAACTAGGTTATAATGAGTCATTAGGAATGGAAAAGGTGAATGGAATAGGGGGTTTGGTAAAAAAGTGTATGCTAAGACCCTCTTGCAGTGGAGATCATGGTTGTGTAGAAGCTTATTACATTATTGAGGCAAATCAAATCTCGAATGCTAACATATACTCCGATCCGATTATAAAAACGCAGTTGATCGATCTCATACTTCAGCAGGTACATTCTGACAAGTACTCCACCATGGTTGAACTTTATAGGCGGTGGCATGAGAGGTACCCGCAGGTGCAGCTTAGATATTGTAGACATAAATATAACAAAGTAGCGGATGCCCTAGCGAAGGAGTGTAGGTCCATGCACATGTAATGCTTTGTAACTATGACTTTCCCACCCCTCCTAGTTATTGTATGAACCATTGTATTTCAGATTCTAATGTCTTAACTCTTATTAATTAACTATAGTTCTCCTTTTTCACCAAAAAAAAATAAAAATAGAAAGTCTACAATACTTTGGCCCAAACAGGCACCCTTAGAAATATTACAACCTTATTAGTACACAAGTAATATAGCCTATTGTCTATATACAAGGCAATATTCAAATCTATTACAACCTCATTAGTACACAAGTAACATAGCCCATTGTCTATATATAAATCTTGAGACCACCTAAGAACATGCAAAACGATATCTAAGACTGCATATTGGGTGTAATAGCATATTACACCATAACTTATTGTGTAACAACATATTACATGTATGAACTAAAATTATTGTTTCATGTCATTATTCGCGTGTTTCATATGATGTTGGAGTTGCCTCATGTCATTTTTTAAAATTTATTTTATGTCATTATTACTGACTTATATGTCATTTTTCAACAAACTTGTATCAATTTGAAGTGTACTATTTCATGTCAATTTTCCCTATTTCATTATCATATTTCACCTATTTATGTACATTACCATTATTATACCTACATATAATAGTATAAGAGAAACTATATCATTATTACTCACTTTTATGTCAATTTTTTAGCATACTTGTATCATTTTTCCTTATTTTATTATTATTTTTCAACACTTTAAAAACTTTGTCATTTTTACACAAACTGATATCATTTATAAGAGAAATCATATCATTATTATTCACTTTTATGTTATTTTTCAACAAACTTGCATCATTTTTCCTAATGTATTTATCATTTTATCATCATTTTATATACCTTATCATTATTACATAAACATATAATATATATAAGAGAAATGAAACCATTGTTTCTCACTTTTATGTTATTTTTTAGTAAACTTGTATCATTTTCCCCTATTTTATTATCATTTGTCAACTCTTTATATACCTTATCATTATTGCACACACTAATATCATTTATAAGAGAAATGGTATCATTATTAGTCACTTTTGTGTCATTTTCAGTAAACATGTATTATTTTCTCCTATTTCATTATCATTTTTTAACTCTTTATATACCTTATAGTTATTGCACAAACTGATATCATTTATTAATAGAAACGATATCATTATTACCCACTTTGTAAAACTTTTTAGCAAATAAACTTGTATCATTTTCCCTATTTCATTATCATTTGTTAACTCTTTATATACATTGTCATTATTACACAATCTGATATCATTTATATGGAAAAAAAAATATCACTATTACTCACTCTTGTGTAACAACCCATAATTTTGCTCCTAGTTTTTCCCAAGAAATTTCTCTAAAACTATTATTTTCTCTAAATTAATTATTTTTATTTTATAATTTTGGGAGCCGAATTATTATTTTTATTTTTATGGCGTGTCAATGTGTTTATTTCATTTATATTTATAATATAATTTATTAGAATTATTTTTATTATTAAGTATTTTCAAAGTTTAGGCACGATTTAGGAATTAACCGTTTTATCGTGTATCGGGCTTTCGGAGCATGGATCGTTGTTGAATTTGGGCCGAAAGTTTTTGTGGGTGTGTGGGCTTGGGGCAGCCGGCCAAGTGAAGTAATAGGAAAGGCTTCTCCTTTTCTTTTCTCTTTTGTTTTCCTCAAGACTCTTTGATGCCTTATAACCCCCATAACCCCCCCTTAATGATTTCTTTAATTAAACCTCATTAAACCTCTTAATTCACTTCAAATTCTGATTAGAAAATCAGAACTTTTGGCTGTCATTCTTCCATATTTTCGTCCATCATCATCACCATCATCACCATTTTCATTCTCTCAAATTTTCTTCATTTCTTCTCTTAGATTATTGTTCGTGAATTGTTTTTGTGGCTTTTTCCTTATACTTGGTGCTTGGAATTTGAAGAAGAAGAGGATCACACGCCTATTGTGGGGATTTCCAGAAGTTTTCAGCTCGCCTCCGACGATCCAGGTAACTAGTTGTTATCCTAGAATCATAGTGATTAGAGTAGTATTCGGTATTAGATTAATACGTTAGGAATTATCTAAAATACTTTTTGAATGAGATTTTTGACGTAATTTTACATGAACATACGTGACACATGATATGTGAATACTGTGTAGAGAAAAATAATTTTTGCATGATTTTTAATATTTATTTGATTTAATTAGTATTTTGTGCGTTTTTGGCTAAATTTCATAATAATTATTGAACGACTGTTAAAATTGATGAAATCATTTTTATTAGATCATGTTACATGCGTATAATGTATTCCAAGCCTTAGAATAATTTTTGTCTACTGTTTAATATTTTAATTAATTGATATATCTGTTTTTGTAATTTCTATTCAGTCAGTATATAATTCATGAAAATTATTTATAGAGGCAGAAAAATTAATTTATTTGAATAATATGTATTTCCGTGAGTTTATATATGTTATGTGAAATTTTGGTAATTTTTGGGCGTCTTTTTATATTTTTTATTATTATAATGGCTTATTTGAGGAATCTGTATATTAACTGTTAAAAATACTTTTTGAGTCCGAAAATTATAAATAAAAATTGTATTATGTCATTAGAGCTATTAGGGTTATATGATAAATTTTGTGTGATTTTACTGCTCGAATTTGTAGGTTTCATAATTAATATGGTGTTTTTGTGATGAAATTGAGGACACACTATTAAATTGTTTGAGGGCTTGTAAATCAGATATAATTTATAATTAAATATATTCTGGGTTGCTGATTTTCAGTAGTATATAGTATGCATCATTTGAGTAACCACATGTTTACGTTTGATTTATGAAATAAAATGATTTAATTGTTATTACTCTTTAATGAATATGATTTAGAGTTAATTGGTGATGTATTTGTGAATGAGTGTGGTTGCTGTAAAAACCAGTATATTGTCATTGTTGATGTTGGGAATGTTCAAGTGTTATTGTGAGAGTTATTTGTTGAATATTTTATAAGTGATTTTATTTTGAGGAATTATGAAGAATTGTTTTGATGAACTGTGGGTATAAGGCCGGGTGGCATCCCCTTTTGACGAATATTTTGATGAATGATACTTAGTTTGTATGCATGATTGTATTTTGAGATAAGAATATCCGGTGGGATAGATGTAGTCCCCGGTTAAGAACATGCCAACCACCTGGTTTGCGAACTAGGGGTACACCTGGGTTAATTGTTGTCGTCCGAGAGGTCAGGGAGTTCTGCGTGTTCTACCCTGCATCGGGAGTTTGGCCATTCTTAGACACAGGCATTGGGGAACGTAAGCCCATAGACTGACCTGGAGATTGCGATCTGACAAACCTTAGGAAGTGATTTGCGAATCACTGGCGTTCGGTTTCTGACTCAATAGCTTGTTGTATTTTGGTTTATTATTATTATTATTATTATTATTATTATTATTTATTCATATTAGAATTATGTCACTCACTATATCATGTTTACTTAATGATCTCTTGATTTATCTATGAGCTTTATGATTTCTATGTGCATGATATGATGTAATGATTGCATATTATTCCTTTCTTAATAATCTACCTCTGAATAGTGCTTTGATTGCTATTGTTCTGGGAGAACTGCTAGTTACTCCCCACTGACTGTGGAAATATTTAATATAACCTTGCAGATGGAAATGAATGATAGGCTTGTGACTGCTTGGGCTAGCAGTGTGAGAGTTGGTTGTGAGAAGAAGCTTCTAGTTCTGTTTTTGGTAGATGAATTTTATATAGGTCATAGGGAGACTTATTTTTGGATTGCTTTCAAGGATATTAGTGTTATTTAAGTTTATTTTGGGAGACTTGCATGTCTCATGGTATTTTGGATTTGTTAGTATGATACAATTGGGATACTTCTTTTATGTTGGAACCATGATGTTTACTCGGAGATTTATTCTCTTTTAAAGCTATGAAATTTTGAGTTATTATCTTTATTTATTGTTTTAGAGTAGCATACCGTCCCGACGTTATTTCCGCTAACGTCATTTTAGTATTTCTTGAATTAATAAGGTTTAGCATCTTAGTAGTAGAAGGAC
>CANSNZ010000023.1:8180000-8195000 GCA_947646795.1 Beta lomatogona | reverse complement strand
ATTTGTATCTGAACCTTTGGAAATTTCTTGGAAATTGCTGAGAAAGTGTATGACCTTTCATCTGGAAACTTATTGGAAGATTTTGGAAAAAAGCTGCTGAAATTGGAGGAATAATGTCCCTTACTTTTGCCTAAGTGAAAAATCACTTAGCGGGATCTTTCTTTTTATTTATGTCCCTAATTTTTGCCTAAGTGTAAAACACTTAGCGGGATCTTTCTTTGATTTAGAAATTAAAAGGATCTTGGGCAAGAGACCCATCATACAAACCTGGGCTTGAAGCCTCAGATGAACTGGAACTGGATAATTGAATTTGTGGATTTTGGTTAATAAATTGGAGGAACTGAACTGATTTAGAAGTTCTGCTTCATTTATGGCTGGCTTATTTGTCCTTTTGGATTTGGTGGATGAGGATGGTGAAAGAAATATGTTTGTTGGAGGGGTGATTTGAGTGTTTTGGACTTGTTTATATTGTTTGGAAATTACTTTTTATATTGCTTTGGAAATGCTGGGAAACACAGAGGATCATGTTTATATATAAATATATGATACTGGGAAAGCTTTCTGGAAATGGTGATTTGGAATGATACTGTTGGAAAGATGTTTGAAGGTTTTTTGGGAAAATGTCAGGAATTGCTTCATAACTATCCCACCATCCAAGGAACCATATTGGAAATGTCATATTGTTGTGGAGACAGTTTGGATGAAAGCTAAAAAACCAAGAATGGGTATAGCTTTGGAGTAAAAATGCACAATGCCATGCTTGTACATAATCATGGAAATTATAACTCGTGGAGGATTTGGATTAATAAATTTGGAAGAGGTTTTGGGTCATTGGAAGAGAAGAATGAAGATTCTTCCTTTTAATATTAGTAATAATATGGAAAATTAGGTATTTGGAACAATTTGTTGTGGAGCTAATGTTATCCTTAATAAAACAAGAATTTGTGTTATGAAGGATGTTTCTGTAGTACTGGATTGGTTTGGTAATTTCAAAAGGAAACCAATTGAAACCATCTGGAATTTTGGTTTTAACGTATTTGGATATTTTGTGGTGAAATTCTTTTTGAGAAGAAAATGTGTTGGAGGGAAAATTGGTTAAAAATAAATTGGCATAATGTTGTTTGAGGTTATAAGAAATATCAGTAGTATCTGGATGGGTAATTTGAGGAGTTGTGTTTGGAAGTGGTTGAGTATAGGAATTAGGAGGGTAATTTGTCAAATTGGAAGATTGGTTTTTGGAAGGATGGATATTTTCCGTGGAATGGATATGATCTTTGGAATTCTGCATTCTGTTCATCCCCTGCAGAAATCATATTAATCTGTTTACGAGATAGAGTTAGTTTGAAGATTATGGACTTCAGGATGTCCCTGCAAAAATTCACGAGTGAGAAAATCTGGAAGAGAATTATGTTCTCCTCGTATAAATTCAATGTCAAAATCAAAAGCAGAGAGAATTGCCTGCCATCTTGCAAAATTTTTTTGGAAACAATGTTTTGAACATCTTTTTGAAGAATTTCTTTGGCTGATTTACAATCAACACGTAAAAGGAATTTTTTGCAATAAAGATCATCTTGAAATTTGGAAATACAGAGGACTATGGATAATATTTCTTTTCGAACAGTGGAGTAACCCTTTTGAGCACCTATCCATAAACCAGAATGGAAACGAACTAATTGTTCTGTATTAGATTCTAATTTTTGCTTGAGGATACCACCATAACCATCATCAGAGGCATCAGTTTCTACGATCATAAAGGCATTTGGATTGGGTAATCCTAAACATGGAAGTGTTTTAACTCTGAATTTTAGCAAACGAACAACATTAGTATGTTCATCTGTCCAGGGACAAGGGTTATTCTGGAGACGTTTGTATAATGGAGCACAAAACTTTCTTAAATTTGGAAAGAAATCAGATATGTAATTTAGGCAACCAAGAAAACGTTGTAATTGAGTTTTATCCTTAATTTCATCTGGAAATTTGTCAGCAAACTCAATTGCTCTTGCAATTGGTTTAATGGTTCCATGATAAATGTCATGACCAAGAAATCGGATTTTTGTTTGGAAAAGCTTGATTTTTGGAGCAGAAACAACTAAACCATTTTTCTTGATAACTTGGAGAAAGATGTGTAAATGCTTGAAATGTTGGTCAATAGAATTAGAAAACACAAGAACATCATCAATATAGACAATAGTAAAAGCAGTATATGGAGTAAAAATATCATTCATAATGTTTTGAAATTCAGATGGAGCATTTTTTAAACCAAAAGGCATTACATTCCATTCATAGTGTCCAAATGGGACTGTAAATGCGGTTTTATAACGATCGGTTTCAGCAATTTGAATTTGCCAAAAGCCACTTTTCATATCAAATTTGGAAAATATTTTGGAATCATAAAGTCTATTAAGAAGATCCTTTTTATTAGGAATTGGATAACGAATCCATTGAAGGACTTTATTAAGAGGTTTATAATTAATAACTAATCTTGGAACACCTCTTTCTTTTTCTGCCTGATTCATGACGTAGAAAGCAGCACAAGACCAAGGGGATTTAGAAGGGCGAATTAACTTCTTATCAAGAAGTACTTGAATTTCTTTCTTGCAAGTTTCAAGTAATTCTTGGTTCATTTGAATTGGTCGAGCCTTAGTAGGAATCTGTTGTTCTGAAAAATCTTTTTCATAAGGAGGAAAACAAGATGTTTTTTTCTTTCCCAAAAAGCATTTGGAATATCAGCACAAACTTCATGTTGGAGTATTTCTTGGAAATTCTTTATTTTTTGTTGAATAGGAGGATTTTGTAATTGTTGTTCTATTCTTTGGAAAGACATTTCTTCTTTCAAAAAGGAAATCTGGTTTCTTTTTGATGTAATCAAGTTAGTTTGGAGAAAATGGATTTCTTTATTTTGTAATGGGGTAGAAAAATGAAAAGAAATTCGTTTTCCAAAAATGGAAGTATGGATGCCAAACTTGTTTACTGAAAATGGATAAATTTGAGTTAAAAATGGAGTGCCAAGGATAATACCATTATTAATATCTTTAACAAGAGTGAAAGCAGTTTTGAAGCAATAATTATTATTACAAATATAAGCTTTGGAAAGTTTATACCTGATTTGGAGTTTTTGTCCATTAGCACTGGACAAATGTTCAGTAGTTTTCTCATAGTATTTTGAAGGTATTAATCCTTCTTTAATACAATTGAGATCAGCACCGCTATCAAACAAAGCAATAGTAGTTATTTGGAAATCATGATCAATAATTAATTTAACTGGACAATACCATCGTTGATAATTAACATGTTGACTAGTTGGAGGGGTTATTGGAAGAGGGAAGTCAGAAATTTGTTTTGGAGAATTATTTTGCTTAAGATTTTTAAGTTGAGATTTTATCTGATTAATCTCATGTTGAAAATCTTGGAGTTTAATAGCTTTTGGGGAAAAGCTTTTATCATAAGTGTTGGAAAATTGACAGTCATACTCTTTTGAAAATAAAGAATTAATTTGAGGAGAAAGAGTATGCAAAATTGGATTTGGAAAATTGTTTTGTTCATCCACCGTAATGTCTCCTAAAGGAAGATCTGATTTTTCTGATTTCTCATCAGCATCGTTTCCTTTATATGGAGCAGCTTCACAAGTTCTTCCTTTCGCAGGAGGAATTTGTAAATCTGTTAGTGGAGGATGTATGGATGAAACAGCTTCACAAGTTCTTCCTTTCTCAGGAGGAATTTGTAAATCTGTTAATGGAGGATGTATGGATGAAACAGCTTCACAAGTTCTTCCTTTCTCAGGAGGAATTTGTAAATCTGTTAATGGAGGATGTATGGATGAAACAAGTTTACCATTTTGAAGAAACCATTTTTGAGGAAAATTGGATTTGACACATAAATGAGAAAATGGATAAGGGATTTTTAAGTTACTTAAATAAATTGGAAGCCATTCAAAAAATGGAATATTAGCAGATAATTCATTCAATTTGGAATAGTATTTTTCTCTAATAAACTCTGTAGCAGGTTTATCAAAGTGAGAGAAAAACCAAAATCGTTTTTCACGATTTTCTGGAGATTCAAAATCATTGGAAAGCATAGGTTTATCAATTTGGAAACCACCTTTGATAATAATATTTAAACTGGAAAATTCAGGAGATGGAAAGTTCTGACTTGAATTTCCTTGAATAAGTATGTTACCACCTGGTTGCTTATCCTTAGACTCTGTCAGATTTGTTGGAATTGGCATTTCCCAAACAAATAGATTATCCTTTTGGGTAATCTTCTTCTTCTGGACTGGATCCATACTGTCACCAAAGACCTTAGAAAAAACACTACTAACTTTACCTTTCACCATGTTTACTGAACAACACCACTAGACTCCAGCTAGCTTGAGGGACCACTGAGGACCACCTGCGGGACCACCACACCTGGAACACCTACCCACGGCTTACCAACGGCTTTACAGGCGACCAAACCCAGGTCGACCAATCACCGACCAAACCCAAACTATAACTTCTAGCACCGAGGGCAATAACAATGGCTACGTTTGGTCACCGATTGGTCGGCATGGGTTTGGTCACCAGAAGCCGTTGGTAAGCCGTGGGTAGGTGTTCCAGTGTGGTGGTCCCTCGGTGGTCCTCGTGGTCCCTCAAGCTAGCCGGAGTCTAGTGGTGTTGTTCGAAGAAACATGGTGAAAGGTAAAGTTAGTAGTGTTTTTTCTAAGGTCTTTGGTGACAGAGATGGATCCATCGAAGAAGAAGATTACCCAAAAGGATAATCTATTTGTTTGGGAAATGCCAATTCCAACAAAACGGCAGAGTCTAAGGATAAGCAACCAGGTGGTAACATACTTATTCAAGGAAATTCAAGTAAGAACTTTCCATCTCCTGAATTTTCCAGTTTAAATATTATTATCAAAGGTGGTTTCCAAATTGATAAACCTATGATTTCCAATGATTTTGAATCTCCAGAAAATCGTGAAAAACGATTTTGGTTTTTCTCTAATTTTGATAAACCTGCTACAGAGTTTATTAGAGAAAAATACTATTCCAAATTAAATGAGTTATCTGCTAATATTCCATTTTTCACATGGCTTCCAATTTACTTAAGCAATTTAAAAATTCCTTATCCATTTTCTGATTTATGTGTTAAGTCAAATATTGCTCAAAAATGGACTCTCAAAAATGGTGAACTAGTTTCATCCATTCATCCTCCATTAACAGGTTTACGAGTTTCTACTGAAGAAGGTAAAACTTGTGAAGCTGCTCCATATAAAGTAGGAAGGGAATCTGATGATAAATCAATTCCTACTTTAGGGGACATTAAAAAGGTTTATGAACAAAATAATTTTTCCAATACCATTTTGCATACTATTTCCAAACATGTCCAACAAATTTCTACTCAAATTGATACTATATCTCTCAAAAATCCTGACCCTAATTATTCCAACGATTTTGATGATTTATCTCGAAAGTTTAATGGAATTTCTCTTCGAGAGCAACCATCATCCAGTTTTCCAAATGAAATTTCTAGACCTATTATTCATGTTCCAACTCATTTTCCAAAACATCTTGGACCAAGTAGCAAAACCCTTCTCAAACGAATTTCTGAAAAATTAGACAAAAACATCACCTGTTTAGACAAGGATAAAAAGGCAAAAGAACTTGCTAAAGTCTTTTCAGATGATGAATTTCCAACTCAAATCAACCGCATTTCTACTCGAAATTGGAACAATAATTCCATGCGTAATTATTATTCCAGACCTACTCCTCCAGATCTCCAGTTTGAAGAACGAGGAACTTATGGTACTCAAAATGCTTACTCTGGTGACCAACTATATGACTGGAATATAGATGGTAGATCAGACTTTGAAATTGCAAAAGTTCTTCATGAAATGTGTATTGCTGCTAATGCCTATATTTCCAATGATATGACTAGTGATCAAATTGTAGAACTTATTACTAATGGTTTTTCAGGTCAACTCAAATATTGGTGGGAAAACCATTTGACTCTTGCACAACAAAAGGAAATTATTTCTCATGAAAATGAGAAGAAAGAAAAGGATGGATTTACTCTGTTAATCCAAACCATCAGTCTCCATTTCTTGGGAACCAGTACTCAGCTTCTCCATTCCAATTCCATAATCCTTTCCAATCTTCGTTGTCCAACTTTAAATGATTATCGTTGGTACAAAGATACTTTTCTTTCAAATGTTCTTGCCAGAACTGATTCTTCACAATCATTTTGGAAAGAAAAATTTATTTCTGGACTTCCAAATTTATTTGCTCAAAGAATTTTCCAAAAATTAAAAGAACTTTCAATTGACTATGGAAATTTAACCTATGGTCAACTGTTTGGTCTAGTTAAGCACGAAGGATTATCTCTTTGTAATGAGCTCAAAATCCAATCTAAGTATGGTAATGAAAAAGCTCAGCAAAGAAAAGAACTTGGATCTTTCTGTGAAGCCTTTGGCTTTGAGAAAATTCAAGCTCCTTCTTCCATCAGAAAACAACAACTCAAACAGGCTCAACGTTTTCGTCAAAAACCCATTCCATCTTCTGATCATTTTTATCAAAAGAAAAAGAAGACTTTTCCAAAAGAATTTTCCAAAAATGATTTCCAAAAGATTATTTGCTATAAGTGTGGCAAACCTGGTCACAAAGCAAATAATTGTCATTTCAAAAATAAAATTAATGAGATTTTCCATGACAATCCAGATTTACGAGATAAACTTGTAAATGTTTTCCAATTAAATCAGAGTGAACCAGAAGGATCTAATCATTCTGACTCTGATCATGCCATTTACCAGTTAGATTGTGATCAGGATTCTGATGAATTTCATTCTGATCATTCTCTCCAATTTTGTTCTCAAGGACTTTGTGTTATTTCCAAAAAGGATAAAGAAAAGGAATTACTTCTTGATATTATTGAGAAAATTCCGGACAGTAATCTTCAAAAACAATATCTTGAACAACTTCGAGAAATTGTTTTGAAGACTTCTCCATTAGTGGAACAGCAAAAACCAGTTTCTTTTAGTCTTCAAAAAATTCTTGCTGATTCTCCATTTCACCAACCATCTTTTTCTCCAATTACTACTCATGATCTTCAAAAAGAGGTTACTCAATTAAAGTCTCATATCCAAGCCCTTGATCAAAGTATTTTAAATCTCCAAACCAAAGATTTAGAATTAGAAGCAAAAATTACTTTGCTCCAAAATTTCAGTTTTGAAACAACTGATACTACTCCAGAACCTCCCATATTGACTAATTCCATTCAGGTTTCTGATACTCCAATTGACAATAATAAATTTCTTCAAACTCTCCATCGATTCCATTTTCAAAAATGGTTTTGTCCAATTACATTAGTTATTGATGATGATTTCCAAATTAATGATGTTGCATTATTTGACAGTGGTGCTGATCTTAATTGCATAAAGGAAGAATTAATTCCTCCTCATTACTATGAACATGCTACTGATCATTTAACTATTGCCAATGGTCAATCCCTCCATATTAGATACAAATTGTCCAATGCATCCGTTTTAAACAATGATTATTATTTTCATACTCCATTTACTCTTGTCAAAAATCTTAATTATAATATTATTCTTGGTACTCCATTTTTCACTCAAATATATCCATTTTCTGTCAATGAAGTTGGTATTCATACTATTATAGATGATACACCAATTTCTTTTAACTTTTCTACCAAATTAAGACATTCTGAGGTCCATACTCTGCAAACTAACTCTATCTGTAAGCAGATTAATATGATTTCTGCAGGGATGAACAGAATGCAAAGTTCCAAGGATCATGCCCCCAGGCAACAAAAAGAAAAAGGTATAGTAATTCATTCCACAAAAAATATTCCTCCTTCCATAAACCAATCCTCCAATTTGACAACTTATCATCCAAATTCCTATACTAGAATATCTCCAAACACAGCCTCTCCAATTACCCATTCAAATACTACTGATATTTCATATCACCTCAAACAACATTATGCCAATTTATTTTTAACCAATTTTACCTCCAACACATTTTCTTCTCAAGAAGAATTTAACCACAAAATATCCAAATATGTCAAAACCAAACTTCCAGATGGTTTCAATTGGTTTCCTTTTGAAATTACTAAACCTATCCAATATTACAGAAACATCCTTCATGACACAAATTCTTGTTTCATTAAGGATAATATTAGCTCCACAACAAATTATTCCAAATGCCTAATTTTCCATGTTATTACTGATATTGAATGGAAGAATCTTTATTCTTCTCTTTCAACAGCCAAAACCTTCTCTTCCAAATTTCTTGATCCAAATCTTCCACAGACTTATAATTTCCATGATTATGTACAAGCATGGCATTGTGCATTCTTACTCCAAAGCTATAACCATTCTTGGTTTTTTAGCTTTCATCCGTATCGCCTCCGGAAAAATGTGACATTTCCAATATGGTTCCTTGAATGGTGGGATAGTTATGGAGCAATTCCCGACATTTTCCCGAAAACCTTCACACCTCTTTCCAACATTATCATTCCAAATCACCATTTCCAGAAGGTTTCGAATTTTCCAAGATTATCATATATTTACGTCAAAATATTTCGAATTTCATGGATTATGTGCTGGAATTATTCTCTTACTAAACTCACTGAATCCAGACCTTACTTTTAACTCGAGATTATCATGTCAAATGGTGGAAAAACTTTAAGATCTATCCTGACATGCTAAACTGTGTTTCCCAATATCTCCAGCATGGTTCTTCTGCTCTCCATGAATATAATGAATGGACTAAGCAGAGTTTCCAACAATATAAACAAGTCCACATCACTCAAATCACCCCTCCAACAAACACATTTCCTTCACCATCCTCATCCACCAAATCCAAAAGGGCAAATAAGCCAGCCATAAATAAAGCTGAACTTTTTGATCAGTTCCTCCAATTCATTAACCAGAATAAACAAGTTCAGTCTTCTAGTTCCAGTTCATCTGAGGCTTCTAGCCCAGACTTATATGGTGGGCCTTGTGCCCAAGATCCTTTTGATTTCTAAATAAAAGAAAGATCCCGCTAAGTGTTTTTACACTTAGGCAAAAATTAGGGACATAAATAAAAGAAAGATCCCGCTAAGTGATTTATCACTTAGGCAAAAGTTAGGGACATAATTATTCCAAGTTACAAATAATGTTCAAAATCCAAGTAATTTCCAAGCAATTTCCAGGCAACTTCCAACTTCCAAACAATTTCCAAGATTTGTCAAAAGAACATAGTGACCGGTGAATAGTGACGATGAATAGTAGTACTATTCATACTCTTACGTGGCACTATTCATATGTCTATCTGGCACCTTTTCCAACATGGTCCAAAGCTTCAACAGTAATGGCCGACAAAGCATCCAGCTGTAAAGGCGCACTACCAAAAGCAAAAGGCGCACTACAAAAAGCAAAGGCTAATACTTCTCCAGCTGTCCAACAACTTTAAGTCTACTTTGTCGTTTTAGATTACTTAGTGTTGTAAACTTACTTTAATGATTGTACTTTTACTTCTTTGTTAAGTGTCCTAGCTTATAAATAGGTTTGTTTAGTTTCATTTCTACTCAGAACTCATTTACAGAACTCATAAGAGAGAAAAAAACAAGAGCTCATTACAACAAGAAAAGAATCAGAGCTTAAGAGAGAAAAATCATTGTAAGAAAGTGAGTTCTCAAACTTCTGTAAAATATTCCAAGTATTAATATAAGTTTCTTCAGTAAGTTCTTACTTCCTACTTCCTTTAATTATGTTTCCATCTTATGTTTAGAATTACTCTTTCAGTTTTAGTTAGTCTTGTGTACTTCCTATACAAACTAGGTCAGTTCTTAGGGTTAATCTCCCCTTCCCCTGTCCTGGGTACGTTCCTGTATATATGTATGTATGTATATATATATATATGTATGTATATATACATATGTATATATGTATATATGTATATGTATGTATATATGTATATATATGTATATATGTATATATGTATATATGTGTATATATGTATATATATATATATATATATATATTTTTTTTTTTTTTTTTTTTTTTTTTTAAGGTAAGGAGAAAAGAAGGTTATGAGACCCTCCGCACGAGGGGAGCTCCAACCTTATCGTTTACAAGGATAGAATGAAGAGCAGAATGAGTACAATCATCTATATAAAACTGAGAATCAACTAAATGACCGACGTTGGCTATCCAATCTGCTGCTTTGTTTGCTTCCCGGTAGATATGACGAATAGCCCACGAAGAGAAAGAACGAAGAAGAGCTTGGATATCCTGGATGATATGAGCAATCTGCCAAGGAGGAGACCAGATACCTTTTACTGAATTGATGACCATAAGATTATCACCTTCAATTTGGAGTTGACGAATATTGTTCTGGATAGCTAGGCGAAGCCCTTGATGAAGAGCAGAAGCCTCGGCAATGAACACGGAAGATGATCCAAGGTTGAAAGCTGCAGCTTTGTGGAGATGACCATCAGCATCTCTAATGATAATACCTGCTGCTGCAGAAGTACCGCGAACCGAGCCATCGAAGTTGAGTTTGAAGAAAGAGGTGGGTGGTGGCTCCCAAGAAACGAGGATGGAGGAAGGATACACCGTAGAGGATGGAGGAAGAGAAGAAGGGGAAAACGGGGAGCCAGAGGAGATGCAGAAGTCTACTGCATTCCTTAGACTCCATTCTGTAAATAGAAATTTTGCTTTATGCAGAATCCTGTGGACATTAAGAGAAGCATTATGAAAGATAATAGAGTTTCTTTCCTTCCAGATACTCCACATAAGGAAAACAAATTTGATAGTGGAGGACGTATCATGTCTGATTTTGTACAATGTAGTTAGAAGAGTGGGTCGATGTAAGGTGTGAGGTAACCACTCTTTTAGATCCTGAAGCTGCCAAAGGGGAATGAGATGATGACATTCCCCAAAAAGATGATTTAAAGTTTCCTCGTGAGTATTGCAAATAGCACAATGGTTGAAAGGGACTATGTTGCGCTTAGCAAGGATGGCTCTAACCCCAAGACTGTTGTGAAAAAATTGCCACATAAAGATTTTCAGTTTGGGTGGGATATCAAGTTTCCAAATCCAACGATGCGGCCATTTATCTAGACTTGGTGAGAGATTGTGCGCTAGCCAGTTAGCGGATTTAACCGTAAATAAGCCTGAAGAGCTAGGACCCCAAATAGGCTCATCCAGAAGAGGGTTTACCGGCAGAGGAATGCCTTTAATGGAGTTAATAATGCAATCCGGCAACAGGAGCTTTAGTTTGTCAATATTCCAAGTTTTATTAGGAAGAATGAACTCTTTTAGACGGATATTAAGATCGACCTGGTTTTCTGATAAATTAAGTTTTTCTATTAAATTTTCATCAGCACACCAGTTGTGAAGCCAAAAAAGAATTTGGGAGCCATCACCTATTTTCCACCGAATACCATTTTGCAGAAGAGATCTTTGGAGTAAGATTTTTTTCCATATTTGCGAATCGTGCGGTTTTGGTTTACAATTAAAGAAGGACTGACCCTTTAGATATTTTTGCGTTATTAGCTTCACCCATAAGTTGGTAGGTTCCGTAAGAATTTTCCAACCTAACTTTGCTATAAAAGCTTTATTCATAGGAAGCGTTTTTCTTAGGCCAAGGCCACCTTGTGCTTTGGGAGTGCAGATTTTATCCCAAGCAATAAGAGGTGTTGCATTTTTATCTTTATTTTGTCGCCAAAAAAATTTCCTGTGAAGAGTATCAATGGATTTAGCTATGTTCGGGGGAAGCATGGTGGAGGCACACGTATAAGACGGTAAAGCTTCAAGATTACTCTGGATGAGGGTGAGCCTCCCAGCTTTGGACAAAAACCCCGATTCCCAGAGGTTAATCCTTTGATCAGTTTTTTGAACAATATGAGCAAGGTCAGCTTTAGAGGGATGATGGGAACTGAAGAAAATTCCCAGGTACCTTCCCAGAGAAGAATTAGGCAACATATTAAAATGGCTGGCTAGAGCTGTTTTTCGGTTGGAGGAAACCTTTTTAGAGAAAATAATAGTAGATTTATGAAAATTCACTAATTGACCGGAAAGACTACAAAAGTCATCAAGGACAGTTTTTAGATTTCTACAAGCCGAGGTAGTTGCTTTGCAAAATAAGAGGCTATCATCAGCAAACATTAAGCAGGGTATATTGGCAGTTCTGGGATGCAGCTTAAAACCTATACCTGAGTCTCGAGATTGACTTTGGAGAGTTAGCTTTCGGATGAAAACTTCCATACATAAAATAAAAAGGTAAGGTGACAGGGGGTCACCTTGACGCAGACCCCTAGATGGTCGGAACCAAGGGGAGGGATGGCCATTTACTTTGATTGAATAGGAAACATTACTAACACATTCCTTAATCCATAGGATCCAAGTGGGGGGGAAACCAAAAGCCTCGAGAGTTTGCCAAAGAAAATCCCACTCGATCCGGTCATAAGCTTTTTCCATGTCTAACTTTAGTGCACACCACCCTGTTTTGTTTTGAGACTTTTGAAATGTGTTGAGAGCCTCTTGTGCAATCAAAAGATTATCATGAATAGAGCGTTCTTGAGTAAATGCATTTTGAAGGGGACTAATTTCCCGGTGCAAAATAGGACGTAGGCGATTAACTAGGAGTTTTGAAATTGCTTTGTAAATAGTGTTAATTAAACTAATTGGTCTGAAATGATCCGGAGATTCAGGAGCCTCTTTTTTGGGAATGAGGGTTATCAAAGTGTGGTTCAAAGACGGGGGCAATTTACCATGATAAAAGAAACTTTGTACGGCAATGACCAATTCTTTTTCAATGATGGGCCAGTAAGCCTGATAGAATTTTCCCCCAAATCCATCGGATCCAGGCGCTTTAAGCGGGTTAATATCAAAGAAGACTTCTTTTATTTCTTCTCACTGTTACGGGAGCAAGTAAGGAGTTCACATCAGCTGGAGATATAAAAGGGTCAAGAAAGCTCAAATCAATTTCCCTGATAGTTGAGTGGGCGGAGCGAAAACGATTTCTGAATGAATCAGACAATAGATGAGTTAGGTCGTCATGGGAGTCAACCCATTGTCCTACATCGTTCTTTAGTCTAAAAATAGTCATGTTAGCCATAGATTTTTTCATTCTATTATGAAAGAAGCGAGAGTTGCGATCCCCTTGAGTTAACCATGTTTTTCTAGCAGAGCGTCCCCAAGCTTTCTGATTAAAGAGAAGAAGCTTCTCCCTTTGGACAATCAACCGATTAATATGCTTAATTAAAATGTCATTAAAAGGTTGTTGCCACAATTTAAGTTGTAACTCCTTTATTTTTTCCTCATTTGTAACCAGTTTATTGGTCGTATGTCTATAGTTGGTCTTAGCCCAAACTTTAAGATCAGTTTTTATACGGATGAGTTTTTGTTGAATGCGAAAGAATCGAGAGCCCATAATTGGAATGCTCCAGTTCTTTTTAACAATAGAGTGTGAATGGTTATCTAAAGTCCAAAAATTTTGAAATCGAAATGGAGGTGGGCGATAGTAGTCTCCTTCATTGGAGGAGAAGATGATTGGGGCATGATCTGAAACTGTGAAAGGACCATAAAAAATGGTGCTTCTATTAAACGCGTCATAAAAGGAGTTCTGGCTAATAGCCCTATCAATTCGTTCGAAAATGAGATTATTATTACGTAAACCTCTCCAAGAGTAAGCTTGTTGGAGGCACGGGATGTCAATGGCGTTAGAATCAGAGAGGAGAGAAGGTAGCCGATTAAGCTGATTTGATTTTAGCAGGGATCCCCCCAATTTGTCTTGAGGAGAAAGCATTTCATTAAAGTCCCCAAGCAAAAGCCAGGGAAAGTGTAAAGAAGTAATATAGTTGTTCAAATAAGCCCAGAAAGCATCTTTTTCGACATTTTTGGTCGGGCAATATGTGCCCAAAACTGAATACATTTTATTGTGTGGCTTGCATAGAACGTCGAGATGAACCAAACGGTCATGAGAATAGCGAGTTTGAACTATAATATTGGAATTATTCCAACACACCCACATCCCACCCACATGATTAACGGGGTCAATAACTAATTTATTGTGAAAGTGAAGTGATTTAAGAATTCGATGGCTATTATTATTATTAGTTAAGGTCTCAATGATGAATACAATATCCGGATTATATTTGTTCTTTAGGTAGAGTAAAGCTTGGGGTTTTTTACCTCCTTGAATATTCCAACATAAGATCTTCATAGATAAACACAAAAACAAAAAAAGGTTATACAATTAGAAAGATGTTTCAATAGCGAGTGATGGAGCACTCGAGTCCAATGGGATTTTGAATCCCAATCCAGTTTAGAAAGAACAAGTTTATATAACATTATAGATAAGCAGCGCAAAACAGAGTGCAATAAGTAAAAGTTCAATAGCGAGTGATGGAGCACTCGGTTCCAATGGGTTTTTAAGGCCCAATCCAGTTTAGAGAGTAGGAGTTTAAGAGACAACCTTTTTGGCTCCGAGGGAGCTTTTGCATTGGCATAAAGAATCTGAGCTTTGCAAGCGTAGTGGATACATTTAAGACAAAAGATATAATGACTAATTATTAACAGGAAAATCATCTTTATTGAAGCACCTACTATAATAGCAAGGAAGAACCACATAGGTAGAGATGAAACTAACATAGTAGTTTGGAATTGGACACAACAAAGAAGAGCGAAAGCAAATAATATAATTCGCACACATAAGAGTTGAATTCATAGAACAAAAACTTGACAAAGGCGAGGAAATATAATTATATAACATATAATAACTAGTTTTAAAAAGATGAAGATCCATGAAAGTAGCAACAAAAGATCGTAGGATATAGTGCATTAAAAGAAGGTTAGCAAAGCAGAACCAAATAGGTAGAAAATAAACGGCTTTGATAGCCTGGAATTGAACATAATAGCTACAACAAAACCAAAATAAATAATTCACAATCCTAGAGGATGAAAACATAGGCAAACAACTTGCCCAATCAAAGGAAGTATGACCATATACC